>PVHY01005788.1:0-79999 GCA_004024945.1 Uropsilus gracilis | reverse complement strand
GGTTTCACTAATATATGGGATATAGTGAAAAAAAATAAAATAAATAAAAGCCTTGAAGAAAGTCAAAACAAACGAAGCACCAAAATGAAGCGCACAACTATGAACAGGAGGGAAAGGGGGGGAAGGGAGGGGAGGGAGGGGGGGGAGGCAAACCCTTGAGATTACAAAGTTGTGAAATTTATATATAAATAAAGAAAAAGGGAAAAAAAATGTGGCACAAACTGCAGAGATGAGATCCACCAAGAAACAAGAAACAACCATACAAGCCAAAGGTGCTCCAAAAACAGTACAGGAGTGATAAACAGCATGTTCAACCAAATCCCGGGAAATCACACCCTCACGAAGGATAAGGAAATGGATTCAGAAAAAAAAAAAAAAAGAAAAGGAAAAAACAAAAGACTAAAGGGCTAAACATGAACAAACAACAAAAAGAAAGGAGGCAAAGTGACCAGGGGAGATGTGGTGGGGGGGGTATTCCCATGGGGATCAGCAGTTATACAGTCATATATTGTAAAATATGCAAAAATAATTAAAAAAATAAAAATTTTTAAAGAATTTTTAAAAAGAATTTAGAAAATTAAAATAAATAAATTAAAATAAAATAAGGTGTAAAAAAATACACAAAGAAATATTCAGTAATATAATGAAAGCAAGCAATCCAGTCATGAAAAGACATGAGGGAAACTTAAATACATATTACATTCTGTATGATTCCAAACATATGGCTGTAGGAAAGGTAAAACCTATGGAGTCATTGCAAGCATCAAGAGTTCCCAGAGATTAAAGGGGAGGGAAGAATGAGAACACAGATATTTTTGGCAATGAATTTATTCTGTACAATACTACAATATAATACAACTATGATAAATACACATCAGTTACATTTGTCAAAAACTCAAAATGCACAACACCAAGAGTGACCAGGAATGCAAGCTATGTACTTTGAGTGGCTTCAATGCATCAGTGTAAGCTTGATGATGCTATCAATGTACCACTGTGGTACAAGATACAGATTGTGAGGGTGAAGTTTACAGAGGATATTTCCTTAATATTTGTGGGTTAAATGAAACATGTTTTAAAGATGCATTTATGTTGGCTATTTGTGACTTTTCTCATCTCCCTGTTCTGATCTCTACAATATGTAAAAATCATCACTCTTGAGAAACAAATCCCCAAGAGATGCCCATTATAATTTTTTTCATGACTCCTGTTCTGTCCAGACATCGAACTGAAAAATTTCACCCAAGGGGTTCTTAAGGGTGAATCTGCCCATGGTGGATATATTTCAGGTTGAGGGAAAGCCCTTCCATCGATACTATCACCCAACAACAGATGTCATTACAAATATACATAGAAGAGTGAAAAAAATCATCTGACTTTAGAGAAAACCTGTGTGTAGTAAGTTACTGTGTAATTGTAATGTTCTCTGTTATTTTAATTTTTTCCCTAGATATCTGTGTCATGTCTGCCCACACTGTTTAGACTTGTGTAGGACTTGTTTAGTTTCTGTCCTTTAAAAGATAATTCACATCTTTCCCCTCCCATATTTCTAGTGGACTTTTTTTTTCACATTGTGTCAGCTCCAGGGTTCTCCCACCAACCTGTCACCCATGAAACATCACCATACTGGAATTTTTATGGTGTCTGTAATAAAGGGTGTACATATCATCAGACACTGTGCCTCAGATGTACTCAGATCTACTTTGGGTTATGGTTGTTCCCTAGCAGTTACTTGACATTAGTGACTACCAGTGCCCTTGCTGCTAATGGTGATGGTCTTTTCTGCTGAAGAAAACCAAGCTATTTATATCTGAGAATATTGTAAGCTAAGGTAGCTTTTAGCAAAGAGGTATAAGTAATATTAGTAAAAGGAGTCATATGCCAGTAAGAACTGACATAAACTCAGCTAGTATATCATAGGATAAAAATTCCTAACCTGAGGCAAAAAGAGTACCTTGAGCAAGTGGAATTAACTTGGCCTATGTCCTTGCATACATATTGGGAAAATATTAAATCCTGAGTTCAGATTTCTTATAAAAATAGTATATAGCTAGTTATTGACAACTAATCCTGGACTAGTTTGTCTTGAAAAATATCAAGTTTGAAGGTAGAGGTCAAATTGTTTAAATTCTCAGGGGACATAACTGAGTTCAGATAGCTTTCTTTCTTTCTTTCTTTCTTTCTTTCTTTCTTTCTTTCTTTCTTTCTTTCTTTCTTTCTTTCTTTCTTTCTTTCTTTCTTTCTTTCTTTCTTTCTTTCTTTCTTTCTTTCTTTCCCTTCCTTCCTTCCTTCTTTCCTTCCTTCCTCTTTCTCTCTCTCTCTTTCTTTCTTTCTTTCTTTTTTTCTTTCTTTCTTTCTTTCTTTCTTTCTTTCTTTCTTTCTTTCTTTCTTTCTTTCTTTCTTTCTTTCTTTCTTTCTTTCTCTTTCTTCCTTCCTTCTTTCCTTCCTTCCTTCCTTCCTTTCTTCCTTCCTTTCTTTCAGTTCTGGTTTCTTATAAAAATGAAATACTGAAAATTTCATGTCTCAGGACTGTTATTATTAAAAAAATTTAATAGTAGAATATATAGAAGGGGTTAAAAATGTGTTCCTATATTTTAATGTTCCTAAACGAGTAAAAATTTGTCTTCATTTTTCAATTTCACTAACCCCAAAGATGTCATTAACCCCTTTTGTGAAAGTTCTCCCTGAGTTACAGGTGAGTACTCCACAAGTGCTTTCATAGAATGTGCTAGTGCAAAGGTAATAAAGCAGTTGAGTTTTAAAAAGCAAGTAGTATGCCTAGTATTTCTTTTGCAAATGAACATCTTAAAGGATTTCTAAATTTGTGCTCACTAATTTAGAGAAAATATTAGTAGGTACTTCAAAGAAAGGTGATTCTATATGTTTTGCCTATAGAATGTAGTTGGCTGTTCACTTAGTAATAAAGATATTACTAAGGTAAATCTTTGAAACAACATTGTTTGAATTATGCTAGAGGACTAAAGAAAGGAAGTAACTATATACATTATATATATACTAGCAACATCCAGAAAAGTTTAAGTACTTTTGTATATTTTCCTATCCATCTTCACAAGTCTGTTAGAGTGAGTGTTCTCTATAAAATAAATGGCAACAGAAACATAAACTTGAGGTCACAATTTCAACCATAGCTTCAGGCCTGTTCTAATTAAAAAGCTCTAATTAAACAGCTATCCTGCTAATTATTATAAATATATATATTAATATTAGTAAATTATATAATTACCCACTGATATTAACAAGCACACACTGACTTTATAAGTAATTTCTACATTGATTTACAAATGATGATTTCTTATTGTTAAACTATTCCCCAGTAATATATATTTTCATCTTTTAGTAAAATCCCCTCTCGGGCAAGTTAAATCCTGCTATAGGTATAGAATTAGCTATTGAAAACTAATCCTGGAATGGCTTATTTTGACAAAATAAGTTCCAAGTTCAAGTTCCAAGGTAGAGGTCAAATTGTTTAAGTTTAAACCTCTGAGTGTAATATCAGGTTATTTTCTTCAGAAATTAAACGAATTCCTGTTTATTTGTAAACTGTGATACTATTAACATATGTCCCACTTCCCACTGCAAAAATATGCCTTATTTAATTTCTTTAGGAAAATGTTCATGTCCATTCTTATTCTATGCCTCTGAATTCTCAGTAAAAGAAATGAAAAGTAATTATGGTGCGATAATAGTTTTCATTGTTCAGCAGCTCTTCTGGACACCCCCTTGGTCCTTGAGATTTGAAAGGATAAAAGATAAAAAACACAAAAAGTAAAAGAAAGTCAAAAGGAATAAATAATTAATGGAACAAGATGCAATTACTTTTCTTCATCCAGCTTGAAAATATTCAGTTTCTTTAAGAATGCATATAAATAATTCATTATTGCATATAGAGATGAATAAGTGGTGATTTATGCAACTTTAACTTTAGATTCTCTTAGCAATAACAAAGAAGTAATTTGATTATATATGTTGATATCTATTCTCATCTTATAAAGGAAAAAAACATAAACAAACATGGCATATTTCAAAATTTAAAGATTTCCTAAAATTCAACAGTAAAATTGAAGGTAAATATTTTCTATTGATAGACTGTACTTTTAAGTGTTTCCTTTTCAGAGTTTCTTAAGTCAGCTTCTTAATCTGAATTATCTTTCAGCTTGGTTAAAATAGTTCTTACTTATATCTCCATTGACATTTTATCTTTTACCTTTTTTTTTTCTATTGAGGTAACTTTAGTATACAATTTTATACACTATTACGTAGTCTGGTATCAACCCCTTTAGATGCTGTTACCAATCACACATCACCAAGACACAGTAGATCATAATCTAACATAGTCCATTATGTTCCCTCTTGGTAGTTTTCTCCCCAGGCCACCTCTAATAAATAGTTCAAGAGTTCATAATTGGCTCGACTTGTCTGACCTTTTGTTTTCTCTATATTCCACATGTCAATGACACCACCCAGTAATTATCTTTCTCCTTCTGACTATTTCACTAACAAAATATATCCCCTCCAGTTCCATCCAGTTTTGTTGTCAAAAACAGCAAGAGGTTTTCTTTTAGACCTGAATAACAATCCATTGAGTATATAAGCATCTTCCTAACCTATCATCTGTCTTTCGGCAGTTGAATTGTTTCCATAATTATAAATAGTGCTATAATGAACCTAGGAGTGTTTCTATCCTTTCAACATGGTATTTTTGGATTCTTTGGGTAGATATCTAAGACGAATTGTTGGGTTATATAGCAGACCCATTTTAAGAATTTTAAGAAGCCTCCACACTGCTGTCTATAGATTTAGATAACTACATTATCACAAAAATAATGTACTGAGAGCTACTTTTTCTCCTCACTGTCAACAAGATTTGATGTTTCTGGTCATGTTGATTTGGGTCATATAAGCTGAGATCTCACTGCGATTTTGATTTGCTTTCCACTGAAGAAAAATGATATTCAGAATTCTTCTATATGCTACTGGTTATCTGAATATATTTGTCAAAGTCTGCCTACTTATGTATTATGCAAATTTTTGATTAGGTGATTAGTTTATTTTTGTTGAGTTTGTATGAGTTATTTATAAATCATGGATATCTAGTCCCCACTCATATGTTATACAAATATTTTCTCTCAATAGGGCATATTTTTGTTTAAGTGATAGCATCTTTTGCATGGAGAAGCTTTATAGTTTGATCTAGACTCAATTATATAATATATATATAGTTTTTCTTGCTTTTGCGCATGAATCCAAAAGCACATCCCAAAATCTATGTAGTGAAGTATTTTCCCTATGTTTCTTCTATGTATTTTATGACATTGATATATTTTTCTAACCCATTTAAGTTACCAAATGAATTCCATTCAATTGTAGAGAGCTGAATCACTGATAAATGAACTGCCTTACTTTCCACAAGAATCATCATGCTTTGGTATTTATTACATACATGGTTTTCTATAAAGGCTCTCTCCTCTGCATATATTTTAGAGTGAGAACCCAAGCTAAACATTTAGTTTCATTATGTGTAATAGAAGAGAATTAGCCAAGGCTTGAAGGAATCTTTTGTATAATACAGAGAAACTGGAATTTTGTTTTCATGTCATTTGTTCTGGATTTTAATATCAGTTCATTATGTACTAATGTAGTTAACTTAAATTTTAGTTACTTAAGTAATGGCTGTTAGTGGTCCTCCACCCACACTTTTATTTGAGTAGAGAATTAAAACTATTCTCTGAGTGAAACCACAATAATTTTATGAACATTTGTTATCCTGCTTGCTCACTAACTTCCTGAGATTAACCTCAATTAATCATTTCAAAAACAATCCCAACTCAGGCTATGCTTCTTGAAAAGTTCATCAAGTATTTAGCCTCTCTTTGGGCATTTTATCAGGGTTTATGTTTCCAATTATGCTTTTCACTTTTAGATACAGATACTAATAAAATTTCTAAGAATTATGTACCTTTTACCATCCCACTAACATTTTATCCTTCTCTCTAGGTTACTTGAGAGAACACACTGAATGGATAAAGGAAATCTCTCTGTAGTATCAGATTTTGTGCTTCTGGGTCTTTGCCACTCATGGACTATGCAATTCTTATTCTTATTGATATTTCTTATGCTTTACCTAATCATTGTATCTGGAAATATTGTCATTGTGATATTAATCATCACTGATTCCCATCTCCATTCCCCCATGTACTTCTTGTTGGCCAATCTCTCCTTTGTTGATATGTTACTTTCTTCAGTCACAACTCCAAAGATGATCACAGACTTTCTCCGGGAAAATAAGACTATTTCCTTTGGAGGCTGCATGTGCCAGATCCTCTTTGTGCATTTTGTTGGAGGAGGTGAGATGGTGTTATTGGTGGTTATGGCCTATGATCGTTATGTGGCCATTTGCAAGCCACTCCACTATTCAACTATTATGAGTCTTCAAAAGTGTTTTGGGTTGGTGGCAATTTCTTGGTCCATTGGCTTTGTGCATGCACTCAGCCAGATGGTTGTGATAGTTCAGTTGCCTTTCTGTGGTCCTAAAGAAATAGATAGCTTCTTCTGTGATATACCACTGGTAATCAAACTTGCTTGCATGGATTCCTACAACTTGGGAATATTAATGAATGCTGACAGTGGGATTCTTGCTATGACCTGCTTTATCCTATTACTGATATCCTACACATATATTCTTCAAACTGTTCACCAAAACTCAAAAACTGGCTCATCCAAGGCTCTGTCTACCTGCACCGCCCATATTACAGTTGTGGTGCTTTTCTTTGGGCCCTGCATCTTCATCTATGTATGGCCACTCAGCATCACTTGGGTTGACAAATTCCTCGCTGTGTTTTACTCTGTTATTACTCCCCTCCTAAATCCAGCTATTTATACCCTGAGGAATAAGGAGATAAAAAATGCTATGAAGAGATTCAGAAGCCACTACATGCATTTAAAGGAAAACACGTAAGGTGCAGAAACTCCATTTTAAGTTTTTCAAATAGACAAATATCGTCTTTGTGAATTAGGCTAAAAATTCTAGGTATTATGTTTCTATCTACAAGGCATACCTACCTCCAGTTGCAGAGTAGGATTAATATAACTCAAGGAGTATCAACATTTATTAATCAACCTGCAGAACATTATGGAATATTTCCCAAAAATCAAACAGTAGTAATATTCCTTGTAAAAATATTGCCTTAGTAGTCTTCTTCTGCTTATATTTATGGTAAATAAGAACATAAGATTCACTCAACTAAGAAAAAATCTGTACTGAATTTCAGTGCATATTGAAAAACTTCTTTTGATTTTTCTCTTAACTCTAGCTAGAAAGTTTTTTATAGCATTGACTCCCTCTCTCAAAACTACTCTTAACTTCTTGTCAAAAAGCAGCAGAATATATGTTTTTAAAAGTAATATAACTTCCTATCCACTTATGAGAAGCAGTGCAGAATTAATTGGAGAAATAAATAATAGAGGTGACTACATAGAGGATAATAGTTGATGATATTATTTTGTTTTCCACTAACTCAATATAATATGAAAATAAAAATTGATATTTTCTTTGGCTATATCATTCTTAAGGACTAATATTTATACTTTTAATTCATTATTAACTATTTCTGTGAAAGTTTTGAAATGTAAGCTCCTTAAGGGCAAAAGCCATCTCTCAGCTGACCAATTCCTTCAATTGCAGTCCTTAATATAATGATTCATATGGAATAAGCATTAAAAATAGATTTTAGTGACTCTCTGGAGGCCAATTTTTCCAGAGAGCTCATAATATTAGTTGTTCAATTATATATTGAAACATCATCTTTGTCATTAAGAATATTTTTAAGTGTTTATAATTATAAATTTTCCTTCTTTCTTACAGAATTATAATTACATGTATTGAAATTTAGTTGTATGATTTGATATTGAAAATAAAAATATACCACATGTGCAGTGTTTATTTCTCTTAATGTGAGAACAAAATGCAACACAATAACTGTATGAAAACAATATACTAGCCATCCTTGAATGTCTATTCAATCTTATTATACCAAATCAGAAAAGGACACTAGTTTTAAAGAATACCAAAAGTCAATATCTTTCATGAGTACAAATGAAAAACTTTTTAAGAAAACACTATAAGAAACTGAATTCAACAACACATTGAAAGAACCATTTACCATGACAAAGTGAGATTTATCTCTGGAATGCAAGGATGATTCAACAAATACGAGCCAATCAATGTGATATACCCCAGAAGTAAAATGAAATAAAAATTATAATCATCACAATAGATGCAGGAAACGAATTAAATAAAACTCAACAACAATTATTGATAAAACTCAAAAAATCAGGCATATAAGAAACATATCTCAAAATACTTAAAGCCAAATATGACATATCCACTAATATCATTAAAAGTCTGAAAATGAAAAAGATGTGGTATATATACACAATGGAATATTACTCATCAATTAAAAAAGACAAATTGGATGATTTTATGATAACATGGATGAACTTAAAATAAATCATATTAGCAGAAACAAGTCAAAAAGAAAAAAAAGACAGAAACCCAAATGGTTTCACTATTATTTGGGACATGGGAAAGATAAACAAAAAGTCATTAAGAAAATTCAAAACAAATTAACAACAAAATTAAAGTACACAACTCAGGGGTGGGAGGGTGGGACAGGGTGGGAACAGTCAGGGAGGGAGGGTGGGTGGGCCAGAGATCACAAAGATGTGAAATGTCTATATAAATAAATTATTTAATTAAAAAATTTAAATCTGAAAATACTTTTACTAAGATCAGAAATAAGAAAAGAGTGATCACACTCAGTATAGTAGAGTACTATATAAGATAATATAGTTCTTAATATAGCAATCAGGCAAGAAAAAGAAATGTAAGGTTACAGAATTGGAAAAAAAGAAGAAAAAAGTCTCAACTTCTTCATGACATCAAGTAGGATTTTCTCAAACCCTTAATTGTTTGGATTCAACAACAAAAAAGTTTGGTACTAATCAATGATTTCAGAAAAGTTGCAAGAAAAAAATTAACAAAAATTAACATTCAAAAATCAGTAATATTTTTATATAATAATAACAAAATTTCTGGGAAAAAAGGAATCAATCCCATTTGTAGTGGCATCAAAAAAAGTAAAATCCTTAGGAATAAATTTAACTAAAAGATGAGAGATCATTGTGATAAAAAATACAAATATTTGATAAAAAATGTTTGAAGATACATATAAATGAAAAGATTTATGTTCACGGATTGGAAAAACATATGTTGTCAAAATGTCAACACCAGGAAAATCCATCTATCTGTTTAGTGTAGTCTTATGAGTTTTCAAAGGCATTTCTCAAAAATTGAAAATACTCCTAAAATTTATGTGGGACCAAAAATTGACCCTTAATAGTCACAGGAAGCTTGGAAAAGAAAAGCCAAGCAGGAGGTATCACACTTCCTCACTTCAAGCTATAGTGGAAAGTTCAAGTTATAGAAGAAAATGGTAACGTCATAAGAACAGAAAACAAACCAGTGGAACACACCTGAAAGCCTAGAAATAAACCCAAGCATATATAATCAACTTATATTTGACAAGGGAGTTAAGAATACTTAATGATGAAAAGGTACTCTGTTAAATAAATGGTGCTGGAACAACTGAATATTCACATTAAAAGAATAAAGCAGGAACCCTATTTTACATCATTCATAAAAATCATCTCAAAAATAAATTAACCCTTTAACAAAAGATCTAAAACCATAATTTCTAGAAGATAACACAGAAATAAAACTTTTTGACATGAATCTTAGGAAATAATTTTTGGATGTGTCAACTACTGCACAAGCAAAAACAAATGAGTTGGACTCCTAAGACTTTCTACAAAAGGAAAGAAACACCATTATAGTGAGAACAACCTATGGAATGGGAGAACGTTATTGGCAAATCATATATCTGAAAATGTTATTTATCTAAACTAATAACAGTAATGATGATGATGATAATGATGATGATGATAATAACCAATAACAACTTAATAGCAAAAATCCAAATAGCCCGATTAAAACTGGAAAGGACTTGATGAGACATATTCTTCAGGCATATGAAAGACCACAAGTACATGAAAATATATTCAACATCCTTGGGGAAATGTAAATAAAAATCATATAACCTTATATATATAAAGTTATTTCTATTAAACCTTATTTCTTATTTATAAGATATAACCTTATTTCTATTAAAATGGCCATCGTTAAAGAGACAAGAGGTAACTAATGCTGGTATTGATGTAGAGAAAAGGCATCCTTGTGCCATGTTGGTGATTATAAACTGGTAAAATTACAGAAAACTTAACCTAAATAAATATATATAGTAATTAAATGTATATGTGTGCATACACACACACAAAGAAAACACACAGACACACTGGAGTATTATTAGGAATAAGGAATGAGAAAATTCTACTATATTTTAACATGAGGTATTAAGCTAAGTTGAAAAGAGTCAGACAGTGTAATACAAATATTGTTTGAAACATGAAGTTTCCTTGTAACCTAAAAAATTCCACTCAGGAGAACAGAAAACAGGGATTCTAATAAAATGTGTGGACAAATATTTGCATAAGCACTGTCCACAATACTTACCTCTACCCAAGGTATCCCAAATGCCTATCACTGATGAATACAGTGTGGCGTATTCATATAATGGAGCATTACTTAGCTGTAAAAATGCAGTTCTGACCTATGTTACGATATGGATGGACCTTAAAAGCATACTAAGGGAAATAAGTCAGACACACAAGGTTTACATTATGTAATTCCACTTCTATGAAATGTCAAGAATAGTGAAATCTGTAGAGACAGTAAGAGAATTAGTGGTTCCTAGGAATGGGAGGATAAGGTTTACAGGTACAGGGTTTCTTTTGAGTGAGGAAATGTTTTCCAAAAGCAGAAAATACAAATAGGAAGTATATGCCCAAAAGCTACGAAGTCAGGAATACAAATTCACACATCACACATTAATTTTCTCTATTTATTAATTTTGTTGTTACATAAAAAGAAAAACTAAGATTAACTATGCTAGATTATAGTTAAATACATTAACTATATTTATGTATTTATTAATACATAAATATTTACAATGATTTCCAGTTGTGATAGCCAAAAAATATCTTCATTACTGGGCATAAAATGCTTTTAAAAATTCATTTCGCCAGTAAGCTTTCACTGACTGCCTTTGGAAACTATACAAAATACTTTTGAAGTTTGGCATGAAGACCTCAACTACCATCAGAGATTGAAATCGTAAGTGAAATCACTAGACATTAAATAAGTAATCACTCATCTATACAGTTACATGTACAATTGAAACAGGGGCTTGTCCAATACTGGGACATATATAAATATATATCAGGAACATACACTTAGCATGAATATAAATTGAAAGTTTTAAAATTTTTCATGAAGAAATTTTTTATTTTCACATATTTTCTGTTTGTATTGTGATAAACAAAAAAGTTTGTCAATGCCTGTTCACAGATGGTCCTGTTTTGTTCATTACTTTGGTTTTATGTAATTGTAAACAAGTCTTTTCACAGTATTGTTCTTTTCAGCTGCTCTTTTTACCATTTAAAAATTTTATGTTATAATGCCTTGGTACAAAATTTGTTTTGTACAAATTTGTTTGTACACTTGTTTTAGTGTCTAGGTTTTTTTTTTTGTTTGTTTGTTTTTTTAAGTCCATCATCCCTCACTTCCAAGAATACTGGGCTTCAATTGGTTGGATTGCCACTTCTGATTCCTATTTAGTGGTAGAATGAAAATCAATACATTTTTCTACTTTCAGATTCTCTATCCTTTCCCACTAAAAATGTTTGTTACTAGAGTATTAGCATTACATACTATTCTTTTGTGTGGCGACTCACTTCTGTAAATACTAAATCTATTAAATAATCTATAAAATTATAAGAACCTGTATAGATAGATGATAGCTCCCCAAACAGATCATGATTGCATGGATCATCTAGAAAATTCCTTTTAAAAATGCTTATACATATAATATTTGACAAAATCTTCCAAACTTAAAATTATTTCCCTTTAGTTCTGGTATTTTTGAAAGACAGATTAATTATACATTAAATATCTATCTCACATTTTAGTTCCTCTATTGTTTGCAGAGAGAATGTGGCTTCATTGCTGCCATTAAAGAACAGTAATAAGAATTCAGATAGCAATCTAATTTTCTATCCTGTTTAGGTAGTATGATCTTTTTGACAGGAGACTCAGAAATTGAGAGAGTGGAAATTTTGCATTCACAATATACAAAACTTTTCCTATATTATGTCTTGGAATTAACCATATGAGGCAATTTATTCAGGTCCCTTACAAGTTGTTTCATTATAAAGTTTTTGATATTTGGTTTCTGGCATACTTAAAAAAAGTTTTAAATAGCAATTCTGTTAAAATTGCTTAATTTCCAAATTAGGCAAATACTGGGTGTCCTTTGCACAATACAATTGCACTGACTTTTCTACCTCTATATTTAGTTAATTTCATTTTCAATGCTTTCATCTTTATTCCATATATTCATCACTGTAATTTTGGCCACTGCATTCTTAAAATACATAGTAGTTTATTCATTGTTTATGAATATGTATTCATGTATTATGCATTATGAATATGCAATGCTATGTATTCTTAGAATTCATAATAGCTTATTCATTGTTTATGAAATGACTGTCAAATTAAATTTTATTTTGTGTTGACTCTTACTTTATTGATGTTTTCCATTCAGATATTCTGAACTTCTGCTTCTTTTATATTTGGAATTGCATGTTTAATGTGTTTCACTTTAAAATGGAATATTATCATGCAGTTTCACCACTTCTTAGAATCAGTGTTGCTTTGTGAAGATTTCTTAGAAACAGATTTTAACAATAGTTAACCTAATAGTAAGGGTAACCTCAGAAAATAAATTTAAGAAATTTGGATGATAGACAATTTTGGCTAGAAATATTTGAGTTAAGATGCTTAGTTGGAGGGGATATTTAGCTGCTAAATTTAGAAGTTATAGTTGCAATAATGAAAGGAGAAATCAATACAGGAGATAATTTCTTCTGTACAATCCAGACTACCAATATGACACGAAATCTTTAAAAAACCAAAGCCTGTCTCACTATAGAAATGCAATTCCAACAATGAAATATTTTCAAAAGATATTGTTTTGCATTCATGTTGGGGTCTTCTCAAGTTTGTGAGTCTTAAGCCTCAGTCTTAGTGCTTGTAATAGAGTTGGTTATTCAGTATCTCCATTCATTGTCAAGCAATACATTACCAAAATTTCCTTTCTTCAACAATTTTTTGAATTCCAGTCATGTTTTCATCTCTACAGCTGAATCCTTTTAATTCATACCACTCCACAGTCAGCACACATTTAAAGATGATATTTAAGATAATGAGGAGAGAAACAAGACATAAATTTACCTCTATGCTATAATTTTTAAATGTTTTTAGTATACTCGTCATTTTCATAACAAATAGTTGGGAAAACAAACTCTAACCATTGCATGATTACTTATTTCTTCACTTTATACATTTCTGCATATTTGTCTGATACACAATATATAATTTAACAGAAAATATTAGAGAATAATTACATTCAGTAACTGGGTGCATTTACTTACATAAGCAAGAGAGGAACAGTACCAATAGCAAAACCCAATTATAATAATAAATGATCCTTCACTGTGCAGCCAAAATGAAAGAACCAGTCATTCTATTAAGACATTTTTCAGTACTGAACATAGAGCAGGTGTCCTGAATTATAACTTTCAAATGATTATTCTATGAACAACAATGTATAGGTCAGAGCTTTCTTCCAGAATTTAAAATAGAAAAATATATAAAGTAGTTTATATATTATAGAATTTGTATTGTATATAGCTTGTATATATAGACTATATACATAAGACTATAAGAGCTCATAAATTAAGAGAAAAACTATCTCAATATAGCACAATGTTTTAAAACATTGTATTTACATTAGTACTTGTAGAAAATACCTTTGTGCTAAAGTGAACTATGTAGGAGAATTCCTCAAACTAAGTAATTGACTACAGAGTCTTCTCATTGATGTTTTCATCTCTTTGTTTCTCAAAGTGTAAATGGCAGGATTCAGAATGGGGGTAATCAAAACATCCAAAATAGCAAGAAACTTATCAACTGGTACTGTGGGAAATGGCCACATATAAATGAAAATGCATGGTCCAAAGAATAAAATCACCACAGTGATATGAGCTGAGAGAGTAGAGAGTGCCTTAGACAAACCACCAGAAGAGCGTTTCCATACTGTAAGTAGGATGAAGATGTAGGAAATAATCAATAAGAAGAAGGTTCCCATGGAAATGAACCCACTGTTGGCAGTCACCATAAACTCCATTTTGTATGTTTCCATGCAAGAAAGTTTGATAAACCAAGGAAGGTCACAGTAAAAGCTATCTATCTCATTAGGGCCACAGAAAGGCAAATGGACAACAAAAGCTAACTGGATCACAGAGTGGATGAGGCCTATGATCCAAGCAGCTGATACAAGAAAAATACACATGCGTGAGCTCATGATAGTCATGTAGTGGAGGGGCTTACATATGGCCACATATCGGTCCATGGCCATGGCGATGAGCAGCACCATCTCGGATCCACCCAGGATGTGAAGGACAAATATCTGGATGACACAGCCCTGGAAGGATATGGTTTTCTGTCCAGATGATAGATCAAACATCATCTTAGGAACCGTTAAGGTAGAAAGACAGAAATCAATAAATGATAGGTTGGCTAAAAGGAAATACATAGGGGAATGCAAATGAGGATCAAAAGCCACTGTAAGTATGACAAGGAAGTTTCCCAGAAAAATTGTCACATAAAACACCATAGAGAAGGCAAGGAGGAAATGCTGCACTGGCCTAGATTCGGTAAGTCCCAGCAATACAAATTGAGACACTTCAGAGTAGTTTCCTTCATACATTAGCTTTGTCTGAAGATACCTAAAGAACCAAAACAAAAGTTACCAGGGATACTTAAAAATATTCATATTTTAAAAGAAAATAAAGCTCTTGTCCACTTCATATAAATAAGACATCATTGCTAGCAGCCAGAAGGTGTTTCCAAAATGTCATGAGTAATATATTGATTCAACTGATCCTAATGAACATAACCAATACTCCTCACATGCATCTATTATATGACAGATACACTGTCAAGTTCTGAGGCAAAACACTAATTTTCACTTGAGGAAGTTCAGGTACTAATGATTGATCTATATATTATGTAGCTTTAAATAAAGATGCAAGTCATAAGTCCAGTGTTAAGGAAAAAAGCAAAGAACTATGAGCACAAGGTGACTCATCACAGTGGTGCCTGTGCACAGCTGCACAATAAAGAGATATTGCTGAAGAGAAAGTGGAATAGTCCAGACTCGGACATGCCATGCGCAAAGACTGAGTCAGGGAAGCCAGCAGTAAAAGAGGGTAAATGATTAGAACAGGCAGGAGTAACAGGCTAGAGAGGATGGAATATTGCATCTACGGTGAGACATCTGCCTTCATCCTAAAAGTAACAGAAAAAGTACTGAACATTTAAGCAGAAGGTTGATCAAATTTCTGTTTCAGTAATAAAAATCTAAATTTAAATAAAAGAATGAACTAAGAGTGACCTCTTAGGAGACCACTGAGGACTCATTTCACATCAGTGTGAACAGGCTGACTTATTCAAACAATGCTACTGGCACATCAGGTAAAGCTTTAAAAATGCAGTTCTCAATCTCCAACATTAACTCAATAAGTCAATTAAATATGCAAATATTACACAACAAACACTGAGATGGAAAATCCATGTAACCGGTACTCTTGTTTTTAAATCAGGGACAAAGTAATTGGCAGAGCCTTAAATATTATACTGAAAATCATGTCAAAGTATTTATAGGTATACAATGATTGTATATAAGGATACCCAAAAAATAATTTTATTTGGAGGTGTAAGTACTGTCAAAGAGAGTGAAAACAAACCACAGAAAGTACTTGTAAATATTGCAAGCAATTAAATTTTAATATAAAATCAGTTCCTTCATAAAGATAAAAATATGGCAATTCAATTATAAAATGAGCAAAACATATGACAATAACTGACAGAAGAAGAATTCCTATTACTCGGTAATTATATGGAAACAAATGCCATTAGAAACCAATTAAATACTAAAGTGCACCTAGGGTGCTCTTTTGTATTATCAATTAATAGAATTTTAGAATTTAGTGCTTCATGCTTGAGGTTGTGGAGAAATGAATACTTATTTCCTCATCAAGACAGTGAAAAATGAGACAATTTTCCAAGACACATTCAAAATAAATACAAAAGTTAATACTTGTCTTAAATTATCACTAGTAGTGAAGACAACATATTCAGATTAGCAACAAGGGGCAAGTAAAAACTCAAGATAAGACAATTATTTATTTTAAAAAGACATATGTAAATGTACATGATAGAGAACTAAAATATCCTAATATGGTTGGGGTCTAGGGGAAAATGAATTCATACCCACATAGTAAAAAAAAAAAAAAAAATCAGTGTATTACTTTATGCCAACAGAGGGTGTTAAGTTATAAACCAGTGCTGACACACTTCTAAAAAATTCAAATTGAGAAAAAAACTAAGAAGAAAAATATACAGGAGATCCATTTTAAACTTCTACGTATAGTAAAAAATAGAAAGATGTAGTTCTTTAATCCATATCATTAAATAGTTCAACTCTGCATTACTATATAAAATTATCTCTAGAGTAAGTACAAATGTCAATGTTAGAGAGTTTAACATTAACTTAATGTCTAGATAATTATAAAACACAAGATATTTGAATATGTAAATCAAATTACCAATTTTTATAAGTAGGCAAAAAAGGAGCTTCATGAAAGTTAAGGGGAAGCAACAAAAAAGGGAACAGAGCCAATCTCCTCTTGCCTGCATGTTGCTTCACACTCTTCAGGAGCCTCTCTGGCTTTACAACACCTAGGTTGACAGGTAAAACTACTGCAATATATCCACAGCCAGTGCCCGCAGACACTCATCTTGTGTCTCCATCTCAGAAAACCTATGAACTACAGGGACTCTTTTCTTTCAGAAGGACTCAGCTCCATGTGGACTTTGGTTCTATACCAGAGGTGTCCAGGATCACCCCCTCTCTCCAGTCTCCATTACATGCTTCTCTTCATGTTGCCAAACCATATTTGCAGTTCATTCACACCACTTTTCCTAACATTGTAATTATAAGTGATGAGTACCTGTGTCTGTCCCACTAGGTATATGAGCTTCTTGGGAGCAGAGACTGTATCCCCATCATAACCACCCATCCATATAATGATAGTGAGCTTGGAGGATGTTCAGTTAGATAGTAAAACTCATGCACAACTATGCACATGCACTGACAATTCCTGAAATGGTTTCTCACTAAAGAATATTTCAGAAATACTTTTCTTAGACTTTAGAAACTTGGTTGGCAATACAATAACTAAAACAAGGTAACTACTCTGGAACTTCCTAAAGGAAGACTTTTACATTCATTTCACTAGTTTATATAAACTTTCATTCATTCACATTCGTTTCACTAGTTTATACAAAATATATATTATACAAAATATCTAAACCATAATTAAATAATATATTACATAATACTTATATATTACACATAATCTACAAATGCAAAATAATATATAGACCAAGAAAGTTCCCTGTATGCCAGGATAAGCTATTTTTGAAATGCAATTTGAAGAGAAAATTCTAATCTCATTTAGAAAAACTGGCACCTGTGGGGTTTCAATAAATGTTTGCTGTTGAGAAGTGAACTGAGATGAGAATGAGAAGGAACAGGGAGAAGAAGCAAATATTTTTATAAAGTTGGGACATAGGTACTAAGCGTTACTTGTAAAAGGGAAATAGCTGATAATTTTAGCAGTTTTTCATTAAAATTATACCATTGTCACTTACCTGGCAAAAAAATAACAAAACTGAAGAAATGAATATATTCACTATTACTGTAATTTTAAGAACTGTTTCCCTCTGTGACCTTTGCAATTCATTTCTCACAACTCCTGAAGCTCTTACAATAGCTTTTGGTGACCACTTGATGACTCAATGACCTAAGTCCCCAGCCCATTCACCATGGGAGCTCTATTTTAATTCTCATGACATTAAGAGAAAAAAGATTATTAAAAGTTTTGCTAAAAAATAAAGGGAAAGTAAATGAAGCTGTGTAATAAAATTTGAGAGTAAAATTTGTTCCAGGAAGATCAGTATTCGTAATATTTCAAAGCCTCCTTGCAAGAATCAGTAAGTGAAAAGGGAATAGTTATTAAGAAGCTCATTAGTAAGAACTTTTAATATCAGCTGAAAATGTATCATGGAGTACCAAGGAAATGCTATCATTTGCATTAGCCCATTTATACAATTATCCTGTCCTTCAGATATACTAGTATTAAATAACATTGAAGTTAAATGTTGTCCAAAGTCACATTGCTACACCCATATCCAATATTTGAATAACATTAATTTCTGATCTCACAGCACATGACTTTAATCCCTGCAATAACTACTTCCTTTTTATATTATTACTATGACATGCAAATATGTGTTCAGAGGTGAAATTACTTTCCTGAGTATTTTAGATATATTCTCCACTATTTCTAACAAAACAGTGATAGAAACCATCCCTCCCACAGATGAAAAAATGAGGTTGTGATTTTCATATAGTTACTAGAAGAAAAGGAGGATGAATTTGGGTTCCCTGAGCCTCAGCCCTCTGAATCTTTTCTTCATTAATTCATACCATGCCACTGAGTGACTGCTATGTGCTCCGATAAGCAGTGGGTGCACAGGAGACCAATCACATGCATTCTTATTCTAAAAACTCCATTTCAGCACATTGTTTCAATACATGAGATTTTTTTCTAAATTGCAGAAATGATTCCAATTTTACTAAATCTTCAGTGAACAACTACATAATATCTCCGTGCTTTTACACAAGTATAATTCTGACATATATCAAGCATACCTAAGCTAAATGTAGCTATGAAACCACATGTTGAAACACTGGAATATACAAAATTAACTTACAGTGGAATATATCATTTCCTCAGTGATAACTTTCTAGTTTTTAACTTCTGCTGCTTTTTTTAAAGTGTGCATAATATTAATTAATCGTTAAGGATACAAATCACTGGAATTTTCTGTTTTTGTAATACTGTCCTATCATCTCCTTCTTTTATCTTGTTATCCAATTATAAAAGATTTCATAAAAGATTTTTTTTTTTGAGACTAGTCTCTCTATTTAAGCCCGTGGAACCGCAGGCTCTCGTTGCCCGGGATACCACGGATTCAAGCAATTCCCAGCTTCAGCTTCCCAGGTAGCTGGGATTACAGGAGCGCGCCACGACGCCCAGCTATTTTTTTGGAACTAGGTCTCGCTACTGGCCCCAGGCAGGACTCGAACCTCGATCCCTAGCCCCGGCCGCTTCATAGGCTGAAGCTTACAGGCACGAGCCACCGTACCTGGCCTCATCAAAGATATTTTTAAAGAGGAATATTGTAGCTCCTGAGCATTCACTGTTTCCTTTCCACCACTAACCCTGGAAATCATCATCTGCTTTACCTTCCTATGAATTTGCACATAATAGATGTGCTATACAAACAGGAAATTACAAGTAACTATCAATATCTGGATCCATTCATTCAGCATGTTTCTGAAGTTCACCCAGAATGACCTGTGGTTCAAAACATCACCTTTTAACAGCTGAGTAATAGTTCTTTGTATGAACACATTTGTCTATTCAGCCATATCCTGATGGACATTTGAGTTGTTTTAGCCTGTGGTTACTGTGACTAGTGTTACTATAAACATGCATGTTTAAAGTTTTGTGTTTTTTTTATTATATATGAATATATATTTCTTTTTTCTTTTTCTTTTTTTTTTAGAGACTAGTTCTTGCTATGTTGCTAAGGATTGTCTCAAACCCATGGATGGACTCAAGTGATCCCTAGCCTCAGCCTCCCAGGTAGTTGGGATTGTAGGTGCATACCACCACGCCTAGCTGAATATACATTTTCAATTATTTTCAGTAAATATTAATAAAATTAATGTGTCATGTCATTCTGTACTTAAATATTTGTGGGACTCATTATTTTCTAAAATAGCTACAGAATTTTAAACATCCACCAAAAATACAGTTTCAATTTATCTACTTCTTTGACAATATTATTTCTTATTTTCTGATAGATTTGTCTTTATCAAAATATAATGACATAAAGTAGTATTCGATCATGTCTTAGATTTAACCTCCTTTGTTTTTTCAAATATGAAATATGATCATCATGCCTGCCATATAGTTCATATGTATTTTTATGTTTTGTTGTTCTTTTATTGAAATTACATTAGGATATATATGATTCAGAGATACAGGATACAGAGATTTAGGATCACATCCTTTCAGATGTATGCTACAATACCACACTCATCCCTATAACACCCATATCCTCTACCACAGTCTCATGTGGACACTTTTACCTTTTATTTTATTTCCTCCAGCATAAGTCACTAAGTAAAATACTTGCAAAATACATACCTGTTAAAGGATTTGCATTCAAAATATGGAGAAAAATTGTAAAGTTAACATTAAAAGAATTAAAAGAAAACAATAAAATTTTTTAAAAAGATAAAAATTCTAAATATAGATTTTACCAAAGATACACAGGTGATGAAAAAAAGAAACAGCTAAAAAAATGCTTAACATCATTTGTAAATATTAATTTAAAATCTAAGAAACAATATGCTACTAATATTCAAACTAACAAAACTCAGCAAAATGACATTATCAAATCATGGCAAGAATGCAGAATCTGGAGCATCCCTTAACACCAGAAAATAAGTGTGTAGACACACACACACACACACAAAGGCAGCGGTATATGGAAAAGGCACGTGAGATCTATCAATGGAATCCCAATATCTAAAGCTAGAATAAATTAAGTAAGACTATAAACAAATTGGTACTGGATTATTACCCAAGTACAATCTGCCTATTCATGAGTCCATATTGATGAATTACTTCACCTCATTTAAAAAATAACTGATTAATATTAATATACAGTTACATTTGTTCATTATTCTCCAATTATATAATTGAAAAGTATAAATTTATATATGTGCATTGCTGACCTGACATACATACACGTTATAAAATTATTCTCAAAATCAAGATAAACATCTTTTACTTCACAGAATTGTGTCTTATTCTCAGAAACACAAATATAACCATATTATTAACTAAAGATACTATACCATATATTTGACAAAATCTCCTTAACTGCATTCTGTAACAGATTTATCCTGCTAAAAAAGCAGATTATTCCTCTTTGGTATAATTTGGCAAGTTTTTTTATAGGTTTGTGAACATTGTCATCTGTAATTTATATGGGAGAAAATCTTAAATACTCGCAGACTCTCTCAACCTGTCAAATCATACTAATCAGGAATATTCATCTTTCTTGGCAAGGTATTCATCTTTCAATGGCAAAGGAAGCAGGTAACTGAAAATTGTTCTTTTTTTTAGCTATGTCACACATTGTTCCTTCCCTGTAGTCTATGACAACCACCATTCTACTCTATTTTAGTGAAACAGTTCTTATTTATTTGGTTTCTACTTGTAAGTGATGTCATCTAGTATTTCTCTTTCCTTTGTTTAATTCATTTAGCAAAACACTCCCCAATATTATGGATGTCAACAAAATGGTAAACTTTCCTTAAATTTTAAGGTTGAATAATAGTCCAACGGTGTATTGTATTTTCTTATTCCAGCTTAGGTTGACCCCATATCTAAGCTGTTGTGACATGCTGAGATAAACATGGATATGCAGATATCTCATAGAGATACTAATTACAATAACGTAGGATCTATACCCAAGGAGTTATCTTGGTGGATCAAATATTAGCAGCATATTCAACCTTTTGAAAATCTGCCATCATGTTTTGGGTAATGGCTGTACTGTGCCATTTTAAATTCCCATCAAATGAACTAAAAAGAATGCTTTCCTCTAACACTATCAGCCTTTTCTGTTTTTTAAAATGATATGGAGACAAAATTGGTTTACAATACTATAAGAGATTTTGGAGGTGCAGGATGACAGTGAACCCTGCAGGACGTTTGCATCAGCTAGATTGTATCAGTCATGAGACACTCCTGAGCATCTACAAGCAACCAATAACACGTTGCTCTAATAAGGATGACAAGTCACGGGTATATAAAAAACAGTGCCTGAAATATGTCACTCTGGTCTAAAGATAAATCATAAGTAAGCATTAAAATAACATAGCTTCATTTTTTAGCCTCTGTAGATGTATTCTGAAAGAGGTTTTGATATAAATCTTGGAATACTTTGACCATATTTACTCTATGGATTACATGGTTTTAACTCTACAACTAAGTTTTCTTATCCATTTTGAGTTGATTTTTGTGCATCATGGAAAACCTGGGTAGGTCCTAATTTCAATAAGAAGTGTTCTAAAAAAGAGAGAGAAATCAAGATTACTTAAGACAACACTGTGAGCATAGAGGTTAGATTATAGAGGAATACAGAGTCTGGAAATGAGCATGGAAACAAGAGTCTGCCAACACATGGATTTTAGATTTCTAACTTCCATTTTGGAAGAGAGAAAAAAATAGACCTGCAATTTTAAATCACCAAGACTGAGGTAATTTGTTATATTAGCCCTAGAAACTCAATAGATCCAGTGTGGAAAAATCTTAAAATAATCAACAGCAAATAAACTCCAACAACTTAATTGAAAATGAACAAAACAGATGAGTAGGCATTTACCTCTGCAAGTTATACAAGTCTCAGTCAAGAGGCACCTGAAAACATCTCAACATCATTAGTTACTAGGGGAATGCAAATCAAAACAACAATGAGATGGTGCTTCATATATTATTTCAGTTGCAGTGAAATAATATAACAAGTATCAGTGAAGATATGAAAAAATTGGAACATCTTTATGCTAATATCAGTAGCATAAAATAGTTGCAGCTACAATAGGAAACAAGTTGACAGTTCTCCACAACTGAAAAAAAGTTACCCTGTACCTCCTAATGTTACACAAGAGAATAGAAAACAGTCATCTCTATAAATCTTGTGTTGAAAAAAATCTGTAAAAGCAATGTCCAAAATAGTCAAAAGATAGCAATAACTCCAATGTTCATCTCAGATAAATGGATAAACACTGTGACATAGTTGTACAATGGGCTATTATTTAGTCATAAAAATGAATAATATGTTGATACATGTCCCAATATGAATGAACTGTGAAAACATTGTTAAGTGAAATAAGTCAAACACATAAGGTTCACATAATGTAATTCACTTGTCAACAGTCAAATTATGCAGAAAGTAAAAGAATAGTGATAGGGGATAGAGGGATAACATTAATGAAGCTGACTTAACAAGTTTCTTTGGAGTAAAAATGTTTACAAAAAGTAAAAAACACAAGTGGGAAATGCATGTTCCAAAGTTGAAGAGTCAGGAATACAAATTCACACATTGCATATTAATAGTCTCTGTTTATTAATTTTGCTGTTTCATAAAATGAAGAACTGAGATTAATTAGAAACATACACAGATTGTGATAGTTTTAAAAATCCTCATACTCAGGAATAAAGTACTTTCAAAAATTCACTTACTCGGTAAGATTTCATTGACTGTGTACAGAAACTAGCTGATACATACAAAATACTTTTTCAAGTTTTGGTGTGAAAACTTCAACTGCCTTTAGGGAGTGAAATCACTCGATATTAAAGAACTCCTCCCTGGTATATACAATTATATATCCATTTAAAACAGAGAATTGCCCACTTCATATATACACATATATAACCATGTATCCAGAATATACACTTAATGTGATTACAAATTTGAATTTTTTTTAATGTTTATGGAGGAAACTTTTATTTGGTCCTGTGATAGACTAAAAACAGATTTTCAATGCCTGTTCACATACCTGTCCCTTTTGGTTGCCTTTTCTGCTGGGTTTTGTGTTATTTGGAACAACTTTCACAATGTTCTGCTTTTTATTTGCTTGTTTTTCAGTTTTCTAAAAGTCATCTTTAAAATGTTTGGTATAAAACTTTATAAGTTCCCTTTAATGTATTGGTGTTATTTAGGCTCAATGTTCTGTCATTTCGAAGAACATTTAGCTTCCATTATTTGTGCAGCCAGTCCTTACTCTTACCTACGTTAAAAGAGAAAATCATACTTTCTTTTTTTCATCTTCAAGTTTTCTAACCATTAAAAACGTTTATTATATTAGAGAATTAACATTACAAACAATTCTTTTTGGTGGGCATCATTTTCGTTTAAACATTAAATCTGTTAAGCCATCTATAACATTGTGGCACCATTATTGCTGAATGGTCCCCAAAATATTCTTGATTGCATGAAGTTCATCTTTTAGAAGATTCCTTAGGACATGCTTACTCATATAACATGCAACAAAATCTTCCAAACTTAAATCACTTCCTTTACTTCTGATATATTTGAAAGAGAATGACTCTACATTATATATTTATCTCACATTTTATTTCCTTGTGTGCTTTCAGAGTAAATGTGGTTTCATTCTTACCATTGTTAAGAATTCAGATGACAACCTGATTTTCCCTACTATTTAGGCAACATGACTTTTTTGATAAGAGGTGCAAAAGAAAGTGAGAAAAAGGATATTATGTATTCAAAATTAAATATCAGACCTAATATGTGAGTGAGAGTTTGTTGTTCAATACCGATTTAATCCATTATCAAGCAATACATTTCAAGGTTCTTATCTTCATCAAATGTTTTTTAAATCCTAGTCTACTTTTCATCTCTATGACTGATAGGTTTTCCTGTATTCATATTACTGCAATATCAATGCAAATTTAGAGATAATACTTAAGAAAATAAAAGATTATATGGTATTTATGTAGAATTCATATTAAATTATTTTCAATTCACCTGATGTATTTGTTATAAAAAGTTGAAAAAAACTATATACTGTAAACTTTAGACATTGCATAACATCTACTTTTGTACTATATTATATATATCTGTACATATTAGAGCAATATATAAAATTAATCTAAAAATTAATTTTCATTCAAAATTATATTCATGTACTAAGTTCATTTGCTAATATAACATTGAAAAAGTAGAGATACAAACCCGAATTATCATAAAAATGTACCACCATTGCATGAGCAAAAATATAAGAACCATTTCTTCTTCACAGGAGATTTTTTCAGTATGATTATACCTAAAAATATCAAGAAGGAAGAATGGATCTGAATAAATAGGAGGTGGCCTGAATTTCATTTTTATTTGATAGACAACAAAATATAAGTCAGAGGCATCTTCAGAATTTTGAAATACAGTTGTATTTTGAAAAGTGGGTGTATATGTATGTATGTGCATTTGTGAATGTGTGTCTGTACATGCTACCTTACAGACTGTCCCAGAATTTGCTGATGTAATAAATGTTTTAGAAGGACCTCAAGAAACAAAAGTATAAAGATTTATGAGGTTTTGTAAGTTAGATTAACCTAACATCTCCTTTCATACCTTTCAGCTCACAAACTGTATGTAACAAACCCACAGATATTCCTAAAATCTAAATAATAAAAACTAGTAGTGCAAAAAGAAAACTATATATTCTTATTCCTTTTATTATCATAAGTTATATTATTTGAGGCATTTACTGAATAGTTATAACATACATTGTGCTGGTAATATAAAATAGGCTCTACATAATAGTTAATACTATATCAAATTAATAGATAATAATTTAGAATGAGTTATGCAAGACAATTTGTCCTCATGAATAAAGACACGAATTGTGTCAACATAGTATAATGTTTTAAAACATCATTTTTACATTTCTAAATTTAGAAGATACCACCTGCCCTAACATGACCTATTTAGGAGCACTCCTCAAGCTTATTAACTGACTACTTAGTCTCCTCATTGATGTCTTCATATCTTTGTTTCTTAATGTGTAAATGGCAGGATTCAGCATGGGGGTAATCAGAAAATCCAAAATGGCAAGAAATTTGTCAACTGGAATAGTGGGGAATGGCCATATGTAAATAAACATGCATGGTCCAAAGAATAAAATTACCACAGTGATATGAGCTGAGAGAGTAGAGAGGGCCTTAGATAAGCCAGTTGGAGAGCTTTTCCATACAGTGAATAGGATGTAGATGTAGGAAATAATCAATAAGAAGAAGGTTCCCATGGAAATAAACCCACTATTGGCAGTGACCATAAACTCCATTTTGTATGTGTCCATACAAGAAAGTTTGATAAACCAAGGAAGGTCACAGTAAAAGCTATCTATCTCATTAGGGCCACAGAAAGGCAAATGGGCAACAAAAGCTAACTGGGTCACAGTGTGAATGACACCTATAGTCCAAGCAGCAGATACAAGAAAAATACACATTCGTGGGCTCATGATAGTCATGTAGTGGAGGGGCTTACATATGGCCACATATCGATCCAAGGCCATGGCAATGAGCAGCACCATCTCTGCTCCACCCATTAGATGAAGGACAAATATCTGCATGATACATCCTGGGAAGGATATGGTCTTCTGTCCTGAGGACAGATTAGAAATCATCTTAGGAACAGTTGCAGAAGAAAGACAGACATCAATACATGAGAGATTGGCTAAAAGGAAGTACATGGGAGAATGTAAATGAGGATCAAATGTAACAGTAAGCACAACAAGGAGGTTTCCCAAGAAAATTGTCACATAAAACACTGTGGAGAAGGCAAGGAGGAAATGTTGCACTGGTCTAGAGTCAGAAAGTCCCAACAATACAAATTGAGACACTTCAGAATAATTTGCTTCATACATTAGCTTTTTCATTTGATGCCTAAAACAAAACAAAAAATAGTTTTTGATCAAAATTAATATATATTAAACATGAACAATTAAATACTAGTGACTCAGATATTAAAGGATGATCTTCACTAACAGACTTAAGCTGTTTAGAAAATGTATTGAGTATTGCCATTCCACTAATAACTTTACTGAGAATAACCAATACTAATAATGTGCACCTATTACATGACACGCACCCTGCCAAGTTTTGGCCAAACACTAAATTTGACTTGAGGAAGTTCAGAGGCTAATGATTGATATAGATATTAAATTACTTTAAATAAAGATACAAGTCATAAGTCTGGTGTAAAGAGAAAACAGCAAAGAACTATGAGCACAAGGTGACTCATCACAGTGGTGCCTGTTCACAACTGCACGATAGAGAGATATTACTGAAGAGAAAGTGGAATAGCCGAGACTTGGACATGCTATGTGCAAAGACCATGAGCCAGGGAAGCCAGTAGTAAAAGAGCGTAAATAGGCTAGAGAGAATGGAATATTGCAACCACAGTGAGAAGTCTACCTTCATCCTAAAAGTAACAGAAAAAGTGCTGGACATTTAAGTAGAAGATTGATCATATTTCTGTTTCAGTAACAAATGTCTCCATGCAAATAATGGAATGATTGCAACAAATCAGTGATGAAGTAATTGACAGTGTCATAAATATATTCAAAGTCATATCAAATTATGCATAGATGTACAATGACTGATTATAAATTTATAAATATACATATTTTAATTTAGAGGTATAAGTACTTCAAGAAAAGCAAAACCAAACTATGGAAAATACTTGAATTATAACACAGGTAATTTAAAGATTTAATATAAAATTAATTACTAAGAAAGATATTAAAAACTGTATGCATAGTAAAAATTGAAAATTGTACTCTTACCTACACCATTAAATATTTCATCTTTGTATTACATGTGTTTATTAATTTAAATCATATTAAATTATTACTAGTAAATACAGGGAGGTCAAATGCTGATTTTGTAGATCTCAATATACTATATTTACACCCTCTTTTCTTTAAATAATGTTAATGGACTTGACATTTAAATATTTAAATATCCAAATCAAATTATTAAACGTGCTTTGCACCTGACAAATGTCATGACTCCTTACTTGGACTACCTCATCAAGCATTCCAGGTCCTAATTCACTCTGTCTCATCACCTTTTGACATGGTTTCTTTTGGACACAAGCTTGCATGACCTTGGGTACAAAACCATATAATATACAATTACCCAAAACAGACAAGAATAGCCAAGTAGACAGGAAGGGGCATCACAATCACAGTAGTAATGTGACCAGAAGAAAATATGACCATGATGATACTAGGGGGTTCTGACATGAGGATACAGGAAGAAAATTCTGGACCCAATAATGGAGAGAAAAATGAAGAAAAACTGAGCAAAGAGAATGGAACAATCATTAAGGTAAATAGAAAGGAAGGTATTTCAGAGTGGAAGAGAGGCAGACATCACAAAGACCCACAGTCAACTCTTTATCTTAAGGTTTTATCATGCACACCAATATGTCAATGGATAATCATATAATTTAGGATTTCTCTTCATAGCTTTTCCTGGCTTCCACTTCCTAGCATCTACATTTTTGTTTTCAATAAATACTCCATATATAGCTGTTGACTTAAAAAATGCATTTTAAGTGCAAAACAAGAGGATGAAGAGCAAGTTCCTTTGAATTACAGGGAAAAAAAAATCACAAGATCATTCTATTAAACACTGACAAGTGCACTAACTGTACAACTGTGTGAACAGTTGTGTACTTATCAGAAACCACAACCCTTCACAGAAAATAGCCTCTGTAACAGATTTTCTTTCCAGGATTGAAAAAGATAATTATATTCAAAAGCAGTTCATTTTGAGTTTCTTTAAAATAGATCTGTTGCTGGAAGTAGATAACAGGGAGAGTAAGGAGAGAAAAAGTCAGGGACAAGGAAGTAAAAGGAAAGAAGTGATGAAAAGAGGCAAGAAGGAGCTTCATGGCAGTTAAGGGGAAGCAGCTGTAACAACACTAAGGAGGGAGCAGGCTGAGTCTCCTCTTGTCTGAGTGCTGCTTCACACTCCTCTGGAACTTCTCTGGCTTCACAACTCCTGGGTTGACAAGTAAAACTACTTCATCCAATGACCCCAGACACTTCTGTCTCCACCTCAAGAAACTCTGAACAACTGGGATTCTATTCTGTCAAGGAGCTCACTGTACACATATTTTAGTTCTACAGCAAAATCTCCCTGACCTCCTCCTTATTTATCTATTTACTTCTGCTCTGAAAATTTTGTCTCTGCACCAGTTACTCAAGATCACTATCTCTCTCCATTCTCCATGTTTCTCCTCATGATGTTTCATCACACTTTCAAATCTTTCATAGTGCTTTTACTAGCATTGCAATTACAGTTAACAAGTTTCTCTGTGTGTCCTGTTAGGTATATGAGCTTCTTGGGAGCAGAAACTGTCTCATTCATAAATACTGTTTCATGTAATGGTAGTTAGCTTGGAATTGAGGGAATAGTTTTGTTTCTGAATACGTGCATGGATAATTGGTTTCTCAGCAAAAAGTTTTATATACCTTCCTTACTCTTTATAAATTGATGAAAATAGAATTTTAAGACATAGTTTTAGACATTGCTCCTTTAGAAACTATGAAACTCTGGTAGGTGTAGACACTCCACATCCACAAGTCATATTGAAATACAATATATAATATGTCAATTACCTAAAAACAATTCTACAAATATAATACATAAATTTTTCATAGATAACATAACCTGTAAAAGTAATCTGTGACTAGACAAGGAATGTTTCCTGCAAATAAGACAAAGTCTAGGCTTTTGGAGCAATGAAATTTAAAGACAAAATTATAGTTTTATTTGGAAAGACTGGCACTTGTGGGAATTCAAATCATGCTTACTGCACTGAAGAAAAATGAAATTACAGTAAAAGAGAAGCAAGAGAAGAACAGAGACAGTTTCATAAAGTTGTGACATAAGTACTAAGCAGTATTTGTAAAAGGAAAATTGCTGATAGTTTTAGAAACTTTTCATTAAAATTATACCATACCCACTTACCTGAAAAAAAAAAGGAACTGCAGAAAAAATATTTTCACTATTCCTGGACAGTTTTTTAAGAACTGTTTCCCTATGTGTCCTGTGCAGTTAGTACTTCTACAACTCCATCAGCTCTTACAACAGCATTTGGTGACCGCTTGATGGCTCAGTGGCCATAGTCCCCAGCCCATTTACCATGGGAGTTCCATTTTAATTCTCATGACATTAAAAGTCAAAAACTATTGAAGTTTGCTTAAAAAATAAAGAGAAAGGAAATGAAGCTGTGTCATAAAATTTGAGAGTAAAATGTGTTCCAGGAATATCAAAATCTCCGAATATTTTAAAACCTCCTGATAAGAATCACTTACCAACAAGTGAAAAGGGAATAGATATAAAAACTTTCTTAGTAAAGACCTTTAACACTGTTGGAAATGTATTATGCAGTATCCTTTGAATCACTGTACCTGCATTTAGTTCATTTGTACAATTATTCTCTCCTTTCAGCTAAAATAGTATTAAGTAACATTGAAGTTAAATATTGTACAAAGTTACCCATATCCAGTATTCAAATAACATTAATTTCTGATCTCATAGTGCATGACTTTAATCCTTAAAAGAAACTACTTCCTTTTTGTATCATTACTACAATACACAAGTGTTCAGAGGTGAAATTACTTTTCTGAATATTTTTAGATACATTATTTCAACTATTCTTCCTAACAAAGCAGTGAAGAAAATATACCATCCCTCCCTCATATGAAGAGATATGGTTGTGGTTTGCACATAGTTAATATAGAAAAGGAGCATGAATTTAGATCCCTGAGCCTCAACCCACTGAACCTTTTATTCATTAATTCATGCCATGCCACTGAGTGACTGCAAAGTGCACTGAGAAGCAGTGGGTACAAGGAGACCAACCATGCACATTCTTTTATTTCAAAGAATTCTTATCCCAACACATGAGATTTTTTTTATCTAAATTACAGAAATGATTCCAATTTTACTAACTCTTCAGTGAACAGCTACATAATACCTAGGTGCTTTTACACAAAAGTGTAATTTTGACAAATATCAAAGATAAAAGTAGACCTAAGCTAAATGTAACTCTGAAACTACATGTTGAACCACTGGATGTTAAAAATCTTAACTTACAGTGGTAAATATCATTTCTTCAGTGAAAACTTTCTAGTTTTTAACTTCTGCTGTTTTTTTAATTTTTCATATAACATTAATTAATCATTTAAGAATGCAATTCAGTGGAATTTGTATGTAATATTGTGCTATCATGACCTTATCTAATTACAAAATATTTAATCAAAGATATTTTCAAAGCGGAATACTGTAGCCCTTGAACTTTCATTGCTCCCCCTTGTCACCTCTAACCCTGGAAATCATCATCTGCTTTATCTCCCTATGAATCTGCCCATTATGGATATGTTACACACACAGAAAATTGCAAGTGACTATCAATATCTGATTTCCATCACTCAGCATGTTTTTGAAGTTCACCCAAGCTGAGCTGTAGTTCAGCACATCACCTTTTCATAGTTAAGTAATATTCCTTTGTTGAACAGATCACATCTGTCTATCCTGCCATCAGCTGATTGACATTTAAATTGCTTAACCTTGGCTATTCTGACTAGTGCTACTTAAAAGATGCATAGTTAGCTGGGCGTAGTGGTGCATGCCTATAATCCCACTGCTGGGAGGCTGAGGCCAGGAATTGTTTGAGTTTGTGGGTTCAAGACTACCCCAGGCAACATAGTGAGACCAAGTCTCAAAAATAATGCATATTTGTTTTTTTTTAATATCTGTTTGCAATTCTTTTCAGTAAATATGAATGAAATCAATGGGCGTATGATAGCTCTGCTCTTCAATTTTTGAGGTACACATTTTCTGAAATAGCTGCACAATTTTAAACATCCACCAAATTCATGGTTTCAATTTCTCCATTTCCTTGCCAACATTATGCTTTACTTTCTGACAGAATTGTTTTTGCTGAAATATAATAGATGTGAGGTAGTATTTTCTCATGACTTGATTTACCCTTTGTTTTTTCAAAAATGAAATACTATATCAAGTAACCTATGAAGCTCAGGTGTGCCTCTATGCTTTATTGTTTTTATTTTCACTGAGGTAATATTGGGTAAATTACTATATTATTTGGAAGAACAGAACCACAACCTTGTAGATACATGGTATGATACCACCATTAACTCCATTGTACCCATACCCCTCTACCACAGTCTATGGTGGACTCTCCTACTTTGACTATTACATACCTCCCACCAGAATAAGTCATTAGTTGAGAAAAAATATCTGCAAAATGTGTGATTAAGGAAGAATCCAAAATATGGGAAAACCCTGAAATCTCAGCACAATTTTAAAAGGGAATTAAGATCTAAATAAAGACTCACTGAAAGTATGCACTCACGCAAATAAAAACAATTTTCTCCCACAAAAAAAGCAGAATATTCCATACTGCCATAGTAAAGAGACTAATGGACTTAGCACAACTAGTAAACATCAAAGAGTGGGGTTTGAGAAAATGGAAGGGGCACCAGAGGGAAGAGAGAGGGGGAGGTATCCCTCCCAAAAAGCACAGAGTTTGTGATCTAAAGAGCAAAATAAATAAATTAATAAAAAATATGAATTAGGAAGTATTTTTTCATTCTGTGAACATTATGATCATTAATGCATGTGCAAAAGAAACTTGAATACCCCCAGACTTTCACAATAACATGCCAAATCATACTAAAGGGGAACATCTTATTTATTTTTTAAACATTTTTTTTTTTGGTGGGAAGAAAGCAAGTTACATAGATAGGTATAAATATTACATAGCCATAATAACAAAATTATAACCATGTAAAATAACATACTATTTACTGATGTGTGTTTTAAAATTTCAAATACCACTGCAATAACAAACAGCAAATCCAGTGTACTGATTATTATTTCTGGGAATGTATAATGGGGAATAGGATAGAAGAAATATTCACAGAGAATGTCAACTATCTCTGTGATGATTATTTTCTAAATTTAATTTACATTTTCTAAATTTGCATATATATGTGCATTTATATTTATATTACATTATTGTGTACCCCGGGGCTTTCCCACTTCCTAATACCAGTTAGCCATCCTACTCTTTTTTTGCCCTTTGCCTCCCCCACCTTGTTCCCCCTCCTCCTCTCTTGCTACACTGTTTAGTTTCATTGGTTGTTTTTATTTTTTCTTATTCATTTGTTTTTCCCTATATCCATCATAGAAGTGAGACCATCTTGTATTTCTTTTTCTTTCTGGCTTATTTCTGCTAATATGAGTCTTTTTACTTCCACCCATGTTGATGCGAAAGACATATGTTTGTCCTCCTTGATTGATGCGTAGTATTCCATCATGTACATATACCATATTTTCTTCAGCCAATCATCAGTTTGGGGGCATTTGGTTTGTTTCCAAATCTTGGCAATTGTAAACAGAGCTGCAATCAACATGCACATACAGGTGTCCTTTTGAATTAGTGTTTTCATGTCCTCAGGTAGATTCCCAGTAGTGGGATTACTTGGTTGAATGGTAATTTCACTTTCAATTGTTTGAGGGTCCTCCACACAGTCTTCCATAGTGGCTGAACCAGTTTGCACTCCCACTAGCAGTGTAAGAGAGTTCCTTTTTCTCCACATCTGCGCCAACTCTTGTTGTCCATTTTATTTATGTGGGCCATTCTTACTGGTGTAAAATGGTATCTCAGTGTGGTTTTAATTTGCATTTTCCTGATTATTAGTGATGTGGAACATTCTTTCGTATGCCTATTAGCCACCTGTGTCTCCTCTTTGATGGTGTCTTTTTAGTTCTTTTTTCCTATTTTTGACTGGGTTTTTGCTCTGTTTTTGTTAAACTGTAGGAGCTCTTCGTGGATCTTTGTTATCAGAACCTTGTCACTTGTCTGGAGGGCAAAAATTTTCTCCCAGTCGGTGGGTTTCTTTTGTTTTGTTTATTGTCTCTTTTGCTGAACAGAAACTTTTTAGTTTGATGTAGTCCCAGCTGTTTATGTTTTCCTTCATTGTTTTGTCAGCCATAGTTGTTTCCCAAAATGGATTTTTGGGGTGAAATTCATTAAAGGATTTGCACAGGTTTTCTTTATGTGTTTTAAGTTTGCAGGTCTCACTCCCAGGTCGTTTATCCATTTTGAGTTGATTTTTGTATAGGGTGTGAGGGTATTGTCCTTGTCCATTTTTTTTTACATGCTTGATCCAGTTTTCTCAGCATCATTTACTGAAGAGGCTATTCTTGTTCCAGAGTATGTTTTTTGCCCCTTTGTCAGATTAGTTGACCATATATCTGTGGTTTTATTTCTGGGTATTCGATTCTGATCCATTGGTCTATTTGTCTGTTTTTGTACCAGTACCATGCTGTTTTAAGTATTATGGCTTTGTAGTATAATTTGAAGTCTGGAATAGTAATACCTCCATTTTCTCTTCTGTTTGTCAAAAGGGTTTTGGCTATTGGGGGTCTTGTTGTTCCATATGAATTTCAGTATTTTCTGTTCTATCTCTTTAAAATATTTCATTGGGGTCTTTATTGGAATTGCATTGAATCTGTAGATTCCCTTTGGTAGTATGGCCATTTTGATAATGTTGATTCTTCCAATCCATGAACAGGGAATGTCTTTCCATTTCTTAACATCATCTATTTCTTTTAAGAATGTTTCATAGTTTTCTTTGTATAGGTCTTTTACTTCTTTTGTTGGGTTTATTCCCAAGTATTTGATTTTCTTTGGTACAATGGTAAATGGGGTGTTTTTTAAAATTTCTTCTTCTGATTGATTCTTCACATATATGAATGCTATTGATTTTTGTGTGTTGATTTTGTGTCCAGCTACCTTACAAAATTCGTTTATACTTTCAATTAGCTTTTCTGTCAATTTTTCTGGATTTTCTATATAGAATATCATATCATCTGCATATAATGATAGCTTTATTTCTTCTTTCCCTATTTGGATTCCTTTTATGTCTTTCTCTTGTTTTATTGCCCTAGCTAGGACTTTCAGATCTATGTTGAAAAGGAGTGGAGAGAGTGGGCATGCTTGCCTGGTTCCAGACCTTAATTAAAATGGTTTCAGTTTTTCCCCATTGAGGATGATATATGCTATGGGTCTGTCATATATAGCTTTATTATGTTGAGGTATGTTCCTTTTATACCATTTTTCCCCCAAGGCTTTCATTATGAAAGGATGCTGAACTTTATCGAATGCTTTTTCTGCATCTATTGATATGATCATACGGTTTTTCTTTTTCTCTTTGTTCATGTGATGGATTATGTTGATTGATTTTCGAATGTTGAACCATCTCTGTACCCCTGGGATGAATCCCATTTGGCCATGATGAATGATCCTTTTATGCAATGTTGGCTTTGGTTTGCCAGGATTTTGTTTGGAATTTTTGCATCTGTGTTCATGAGGAGATTGATCTGTAGTTTTATTTCTTTGCACTATCTCTATTTGGTTTTGGTTTTGTGTAATGTTTGCTTCATAGATGGTATTTGGTAGCTTTCCTTCTTTCTCAATTTTTTAAAGAGTTTTAACAATACCAGTGTTAGTTCCTCTTTGAAAGTTTGGTAGAATTCATTTTTTAATCCATTTGAACCTGGGCTCTTGTTTTTAGGGAGAGTTATCAATTTCACTGCTTGTTTTTGACTTTTTAAAGTTTTCTATTTCTTCTTTGTTCAATTTTGTATGACTGTATTGTTCTAGGGATTTGTCCATCTCTTCCCAGTTGTTGTATTTGTTTGCATATAGATGTTTGTAGTAGTCTCTAATTATCTTTTGGATTTCTGCTAGGTCTGTTGTAATATCTCCCTTTTCATTTATGATCCTTTTAATTTGAGTTTTCTCTCTTATTTTCTTTGTAAACCTTGCAAGGGGGTTATCAATATTATTTATTTTTTCAAAGAACCAACTTTTGGTTTTGTTTATCTTCTTGATGGTCTTATTGGTTTCTAGTTCAGTAATCTTGCTTTTTTTAAATTTCTTGTCATGCTGGATTTTTTTGTTTCTCTTTTTCTTGGTCCTCAAGTTGGAAGATTAAAGTATTTCTTTGGGCTGTTGCCATTCTTTTTATTTGGGCCTGTATTGCTATGAACTTTCCTCTTAATTCTGCTTTTGCTGCATCCCACACATTTTGGAATGTTATGTCATCTTTGTCATTTGCCTCCATGTAGGTTTTAATTTCTTCTTTGATTTCCTCTTTTACCCAGTGATCTTCCAGAAGCCTGTTGTTCAGTCTCCATGTAGTTTTTTCTCCTTATTTTCTTGTCATTGCTGATTTCTAATTTAATGGCTTTATGATTGGAGAAAAAGGTTGGTATTACTTTAGTCTTTATGTATTTGTTCAGGTTTGTCTTGTGGACTAATATATGGTCAATTTTAGAGAATTAACCATGTGCATTTGAAAAGAGAGTGCATTCTTTTCCTTGGTGATGCAGTGTCCTGTATATATCTATTAGATACATTTGCTAAAGATAAAATGCATCTATGTAAAATACTTAAAATGTCTTGCACATTAAAGAAACCCCACAAACTGCAAAAGCTATCCATTTTTGTTCATGTAAAAATTTGTTGATTGGGCCCTCTCTCCATAATATGTAATATAGTTTCTGAACACCATCTATACCTCATGTCATTCTCACACTGGAATCTAAGTGTCCACAGAACATGAGTAAATAAAAAAATAAGTAAATAAACATGGCACAATCCTAAAACTAGATAGTATATTCCCAGACAGTAGATTATTTACTATGCTTTCTGTCAGTATCATACTCTGTTTTTTTTTTTTTACAAATACCATAAGTACAATTAATAAAAAAATAGCTCAACTAGAGTTCATCAAAACACATGTTTTGCAGTCTAAATATGTAAACAGGAAAGTTGAAATAAAATATGCCAATGTGACAACACCTTAGAAGTGTATCTTAAAAGATTGTTGTCGTGTAATGAATGGTGGTCCTCAAGAAGGTATGTCTGCATTGTAACTCCCAAAATTGTTAATATGGCCTTATCTGGAAAAGATGTCTTTGAAAATATAATAAAATTTGTGAAATGAGATATCATGGAGAATCTGGGGGGGGGTCCCTAATTTCGTAAACAAGTGTTCTAATGAAAGAGAAAACAAGATTACTTAAGACTGTGAGAACAGAGGTTAGACTATAGAGGAATACAGAGTCTGGGAAAGAACATGGGAAGGAGAGTCTGCCAACACATTGATTTCAGATTTCTCTGAAACTCAGTAGATTCAGTGTGAAAAAAATCTTAAAATTCAGTATAACAAAAAAAGTCCAACAACTTAATTGAAAAATGAGCAAATATATATGAATAGGCTTTTATATCCAGCTATTACAGAAGTTTTCAGCAAAGAAGTACATTGAATAATCTCAGCATCATTAGTTACTAGAGGAATGCAAATCAAAACAGCAATGAGATGCTGTTTCATATCCACTAGTTCACTTACAGTTATGTGAAAATAATGTAGTAAGTATTGGTGAGGATATAGAAAAATCAGAACATTTGTATGCTAATAGCAAAAGTGAAAAATAGTTGCAGCTGCAGTGGAGAACAGGTTGACAGTCCCCCACAATGTGAAAATAAAGTTACCCTATAACCTCCTAGTTCTACTGAGAAAACAGACATCTCTACAAATTATTTTGTGCTCAAATAGCCATAGAAGCACTGTCCACGATGGCCAAAAGGTGGAGATAACGAAATGCTCATCTCAGATGGATGGATAAAAAGTGTGACAGAGTCATAAAATGGACTATTATTAGCCATTAATTAATAAAATGGTGATACATGTTCCAATATGAATGAACTATGAAAACATTATGTTAAGTGAACTAATCCAGACACAATAGGTTCACATAATGTAATTCTACTTCTCTGAAATGTAAGCAGTCAAATACATGAAGAAAGTAAGAGAATTGGTGGTTACTAGAAAACAGAAGGATAGCATTAAGGGGGTTGACTATTAACAGGTTTCTTTAGATGAAGAAATGTTTATAAAAAGTAGAAAAATCTTGTGGGAAATGTGTGTTCCAAAGTTAAAGAGTCAGAAATAAAAATTCACATCACATACTAATTTTGCTATTATATAAAAGGAAAAACTGAGATTAATTGTGTTAGAAACATACACAGATTGTGATAATTTTAAAAATCCTCACACTCAGGAATAGAGTGCTTTCAAAAATTCACTTACTAAGGAAAATTTCACTGACTGCCTACAGAAACTTGACAATACATACAAAATACTTTTCAAGTTTTTGCATAAAACCTCAACTTCTTTAGAGAGTAAAGGCTTTAGTGAAATCATTAGACAAAAAAACAGCTCTTGACTGATATATACAGTTTTATGTACATTTGAAAAAGAGGATTTTTGATTACTGGGGTGAATATATACATATGGACACATATAACACATACATATAATAACCACATATCCAGAATATAAACCTAGTATGACCATAAATTTGAATTTTTACAAATGTTTATGGAAAAAACTTTTGTCTGCATGTACATCTGTTTGTATTGTGATAAACTAAAAACATGTTGTCAATGCTGCTCACAGATCAGTCCTGTTTTGTTGCTCGTTCTGCTCGGTATTGTGTATTGGAACAACTTTCACAATGGTCTGCTTTTTATTTGCTCTTTTCAGTTTTTAAAAAAAATATCTTTGTATTCATATGGTGCAAAACTTTACAAGTTGCTTTAGTGTGTAAAGTGAGTGCAAGATTTACTTTCAGATTTTCTATCCCTTTCCCATTTAAATGTTTAATGTAGTAGAGAATTGACAGTATAAACAATTCTCCTTGTGGAGCATCACTTTTGTTTAAATGCTAACTGAATCATCTATAAATCTATAGATGATCATATTTAAATGCTATTAAATCATCTATAACATTTTGAGCACCATTATTGCTGAATGGTCCCCAAAATGCTCTTGATTGCATGAAGTTCATCTTTCAGAAGATTGCTGAGGAAGTGCTTACTCATATAACAAGCAGACAAATCTTCCAAACTTAAATCACTTCCTCTAGTTCTGATATATTTGAAAGAGAATGACTCTATAGTAAATATTTATCTCATAGTTTATTTCATTAAGTGTTTTCAGAGAAAATGTGGTTTCATTGTTGCCTTTGTAGATAGTTTAGAATTCAGAAGACCACCTGATATTCCCTACGAATTATTCAATAAGATTTTTTTGATATGAGTCTCAAAAGAAATTGAGAAATGGGATCTATGAATTCAAAATTAAATTAATTTTCATTTAAAATTATATTCATGCCACTGAATTCATTTAGTAATATAGCATAGAAAAATAGTGACACAAACCCTAATTATCAAAAAAATGTACCTTCATTGCAAATACAACAATACCAGAACCATTTGTTCTTTATATAGGAGATATTTTCTCTGACTATACATGAAAATACTGAGAATGAGTAGATCTGAATATATAGCAGGTAGCCTGGGTTTCATATTTAAAAATGTTTATTTGTTGGACAGCAAAATATAGATCACATGTGTCTCCAGAATTTTAATCTATAGGAACTATGTAAAATAGATTCAATATAATGAGTAGTAATATATCAAAGTAGTAGGTAAAAACAGAATGATTTATGCAAGTTAATTATCCTTATAAATAGAAAATACACATTTGTTACAATACTATAATGTTTTAAACTTCTTGCTTACAGTTACATCCAGAAGTCACCACATGTCCTAACAATTAGCTATTTAAGAGCTCTCCTGAAATTAAGTAACTGCTTACTCAGTCTCCTCATTGATGTCTTCATATCTTTGTTTCTTAATGTGTAAATAGCAGGATTCAGAATGGGGGTAATCAGAAAATCCAAAATGGCAAGAAATTTATCAACTGGAATAGTGGGAAATGGCCATATGTAAATAAACATGCATGGCCCAAAGAATAAAATCACCACAGTAATGTGAGCTGACAGAGTAGAGAGGGCCTTAGATAAGCCAGCTGGAGAGCTTTTCCATACAGTGAATAGGATGTAGATATAGGAAATAATAAGAAGAAGGTTCCCATGGAAATAAACCCACTATTGGCAGTGACCATAAACTCCATTTTGTATGTATCCATACAAGAAAGTTTGATAAACCAAGGAAGGTCACAATAAAAACTATCTATCTTATTAGGGCCACAGAAAGGCAAATGGATAACAAAAGCTAACTGAACCACAGTGTGAATGAGGCCTATGGTCCAAGTGGCAGACACAAGCAAGAGACACATGCGTGGACTCATGATAGTCATGTAGTGGAGGGGCTTACATATGGCCACATATCTATCCAAGACCATGGCAATGAGCAGCACCATCTCAACTCCACCCATGTGATGAAGGACAAATATTTGCATGATACATCCTGGAAAAGATATGGCCTTCTGTCCTGAGGATAAGTTATAAATCATCTTAGGAACAGTTGTAGAAGAAAGACAGACATCAATACATGAGAGATTGGCTAAAAGAAAGTACATGGGGGAATGTAAATGAGTATCAAATGTAACAGTAAGCACAACAAGGAGGTTTCCCAAGAAAATTGTCACATAAAACACTGTGGAGAAGGCAAGGAGAAAATGCTGCACTGGTCTAGAGGCAGAAAGTCCCAGCAATACAAATTGAGACACTTCGGAGTAATTTCCTTCATACATTAGCCTTTTTCTTTTGAAGCCTAAAAAAAAGAAACAAAATAATAAAGTTCTTTGATCAAACGTTAATATATATTAAACATAGAAAAACTCAATACCGTTGACTCTCATATTAAGGAGGACCTTCACACAGTCATAAGTTATTTAGAAAATGTCATGGTTAATATCACGATTCAACTAACATCTCCATTGAGCACAACCAATACTCAAATCTGCATCTGCTACATGAAAGGTACAGTCAAGTTCTGAGTCCAAATACTAAATTTTCCTTGAGGCTAGTAATGGCTCTAGACATTAAAAAAAACTTTAAATAAGACACAATTCATAGGAATGACATAAAGGATGAAAGCATAGATCTACAGGAATAAGGTGACTCATCACAGTGGTGCTTGTTCATGTATTGCACAAAAGAGAGATATTACTGAAGAGAAAGTGGAATAGCCCATACTTGAACATGCCATGTGCAAAGACACTGTGACAGGAAAGCCAGTGGAGATAGAAGATAAATAGTTGAGAACAGGCAGGAATATCAGGTTAGTTGGATGGAATATTGCATCCATGGTGAGAAGTCTGTCTTCACCCTTAAAGTAACAGGAAAAGCAATGGGCTTAATTTAAACAGATGGTAGATCATAGCCTTATTTCAGTAACAAACATCTCAATGCAAACGATGGAATGAAAGGTCAAGAGTGAACTAAGAGTGACCTCTCAGGAGACCACTGAGGGCTCATTTTATATAAATGTGAACAGGCTGATTTTCAATCAATGGTGCTGGCACAACAAGTAAAACTGTAATAATCCATAACAGTTTCTAACAAACATAATAGTGAATTGAATATTTAAGCGGATAACAAAAAAATGTAAGATGGAAAATCCATATAAACATTATCCTTATTAACAAATCACGGATGAAGTAATCCGAAGTGTCTTAAATATATTTAAAATTATATCAAATTATTTATCGATGTAAAATGATGATATACAAATATACAAATATGAATACTTTTATATGGAGATAAAAGTGCCATCAACAAAAGTAAAAGCAAACTATAAAAAGTACCTGTAAATAACAACACAGTTCATTAATTTTTTAAATATAAAATTAGCTACTACAAACTGGGCACGGTGGCATGCTTGTAAGTAACAGCCTATGGAGTCACAGCTGGGACTGGGGATCGCGGTTCAAGTCCCACCCAGGGCAACATAATGAGACCTAGTCCCCAAAAAATAGCTGGGTGTGGTGGGGTGCGCCTGTAATCCTAACTACCTGGGAAGCTGAGTCTGGGAATTGCTTGAGTCCATGGTACCACAGGCATGTGGTTCCACGGGCAAAAAGGGCAAGATCAAGTCTCAAATAAATAAATATAATAAAATTAGCTACTACAGAAATATATCAAATTGTGGCATATCGATTTTAAAATGAATAATATGAAGACTATTCAAAAAGATGAAATCCTCTTAATTGATAATCTTATGGAAATGGAAAACAGCCATTTGAAAGCAATGAAATACAAACAGCACTAAAGGTGCTGTTCTGTACTATCAAATTTTAGGATTTTATAAACTGATGTTTCATAGTTGAGACATTGAAAAAAGAATACATATTTCTTAATATTGATAGGTAAACTGATACAACACTTCCAAGGATACACAGTCTATCTATCTATCTATCTATCTATCTATCTATCTATCTATCTATCTATCTATCTATCTATCTATCTATCTATCTATCTAAGTTTGTAACTCTTCTTTTTTTCTGATTTGTTTATTTCTATATATTTTTTCACAAAGCCTATGTAGATATGTCTCAGTTTATTTAGATCTTCTATGTCTCTCATCAATATTTTGTTGTTTCAACATATTGGTTTTACACATTTCTTTGTGTATTATATATATATATATATAGATTACATTATTGTGTACCTTGGGGTTTTCCCATTTCCTTTTTCCCTAACACCTGTTAATTATCCCATTCTTTTGTACCCTCTGTCTCCCTGATTCTTTCCCCTCCTCCTCTCTCACTCCATTATTAACTAGAACTATCAATCCTAGTTATTTAGAGTAATAACAAGGGATAAACAAAATATCAAGGTGTGAGACTACTGTCAGACCAATGCTTATTTTTAAAAACTACCAATAATGCTAATTTCAATGATAGAAAATGAAATTGTATTCCACTGTGGAAGGAATTCAAACAAATATTAAAGAAAATAAGATTCGGTGCTATTCAATGAAATCAACCACGGATATTGTGTAATAAATACTGGTCCAATCTAAAAAGAAAAGCAAAATGCAAGAGAAAGGAAAAAGAAAAACTATGTAGCAAATCTATTTGAAAAAAATATATGTAGTAAAAATTGAAAAATAGAGAACTTATCTATATTGTTAGATAGTTCATCTTTGTATTGCATATATGTATTAATTTACACATAATAAATTATTGCTGGTAAGTAAAAAGACAAACTGTTATTATGAGAATTCAATATATTTACTTTGGCTTTCTTTTAAATACTTTCAATGGGCTTGATATTTAAGTATCAAAATCAAATTACTTATACTTGTTCCGCAACTGACAAATGTCATGATTCCTCACTTGGACTACATTGTCAAGCATTCCGAATCCCACATCACTCTGTCTCATGTCATCAACTTTCCCCATGACATTCCACATGGTCTCTTTTAGACACAAATGTGCATGACCTCAGGAGCAAAACCACATACGGTGGACAATAACCAACAACAGACAGAAACAGGTTTAAGGCAGTCAAGCAGGCGGGAAAGAGAATCATAATCACTGCAGTATTGTGACCAAAAGGAAACATGACTGCGGTGGTGCTTGGGGGTTCTGATATACGAATACAGGGAAAAAATTCTGTACCCAATAACAGGGAGAGAAAAATTGAGCAAGGAGAATGGAACAATCATTAAGGTAAACAAAAAGAAATATATTTCAGAGTGGAAGGCAGCAGACTACTCAAAGACCCATAGTAAATATTCTAAGTGTTTGATCAGGCACACCAATATGACTAGGGGTGAGTCATATAATGTAGGATTTCTCTGGCTTTCACTTCCTAGCATCTAGATTTTTGTTTTCTATACATACTCTAAAGCAACCATATATATTTGTTGACTTAAAAAATGCATTTTAAATTCAGAACAAGCGGATGAATGGCATGTTCCTTTGAATTATAGGGGGAAAAATCACAAGATTATTCTATTAAACACTGAAAGTGTATAAATGTACAACTGTGAAAAACTGTGTACTTATCTGACACCACCATAGGTCTTTCACAGAAAACACCCTCTGTAATGGATTCATTTCCAAGATTAAAAAAGAAAACTATATTCAAAAGTAGTTCATTTTAGCTTCTTTGAAATAAATCTGTTGCTAGGAGGACACTATTAAGGAAAAAGATAGCAGGGAGAGGAGGAGAGAGGAAATCAGGGACAAGGAAGTAAAGGAAAAGAAGTGATGAAAAGAAAAAAAGGAGCTTCATGACAGTTAAGGGGAAGCAGCTGCAGCAACACTAAGAAGGGAGCAGGTTGAGTCTCCTCTTGCTTGTGTACTGCTTCACACTCCTGGGGATTTCTCTGGGTTTACAACAACTGGGCAGAGGCAAAGCTACTACACCCAATGCCCTCAGACACTCATCTTGTGTCTCCACCTCAGGAAACTCTTGAACTATTGGAATTCTGATCTTTCAGAAGGGCTTGTTCGACAAATACTGTGGTTCTACACTGACAGTGGCCCTGACCTCTTCATTAGTCTGATTATTTATGTTCTAAAAAATTTGTCCCTATACCAATTATTCAAAGATCACCCCCTCTCTCTCCAATCTCTATTAATGTTTCTCCTTATACTGTCTCATCGCACTTTCAAGTCATTCATAGCATTTTTCCAACCATTGCAATTAAAGTTGAGTTTCTGTGCCTGTCCCACTAGGTCTATAAGCTTCTTGGGAGCAAAGACTGTATCTCGTTCAGAAACACCTGTCCATGTAATGGCAGTGAAGTTAGAGGGTGAGTGGCTAGATACATGTGCTCCTGCATACATGCACAGTTGGTTTCTCAGCAGAGTAGTTTCATATGCTTTTCTTATCCTTTAAAAAGTAATAAAGTTACTTTTTGTGAAGTTAGAGGGTGAGTGGCTAGATACATGTGCTCCTGCATACATGCACAGTTGGTTTCTCAGCAGAGTAATTTCATATGCTTTTCTTATCCTTTAAAAAGTATTGAAGTTACTTTTTGTGAAGTTAGAGGGTGAGTGGCTAGATACATGTGCTCCTGCATACATACACAGTTGGTTTCTCAGCAGAGTAGTTTCATATACTTTTCTTATCCTTTAAAAAGTAATGACAATAGTACTTTGAAACACAGTTACTCCCCTAGAAACTTGGAAACTCGGGCTTTTGCAAACAATTCACATTCTTAAGTCCAATTGAAATATAATATATAATTTACCAATATCTCAATTCTAAAATACATACCACATAAATTTTCATATGAAACATAAATCTAGGGAAAATGTGACCTAGACCAGGAATGTTCCCTGCATTTTGGGCATAATCTGGGTTTCTGGAGCAGTGCAATTTAAAGAGAATACTGTAACTTCATTTGGAAAGATTGGCACCTGGGGTGCTCAATAAAGGCTTGCTGAACTGAAAAAGAACTAAAATGAACATGAAAGAGTCACAGAAAAGAGCAGAGACATTTTTATCATGTCGTGACACAGGTACTAAGTGTTACTTGTAAAAAGGAAATAGCTGATGATTTTAGTCCCCTATCATAAAAACTATACCATCCCACTTACCTGTCAGTAACAAAAAGAAAAAGAATTGCAGAAATTAATATTTGTACTATTCCTGGATTTTTTAAGAACTTTTTCCTCTGTGCCCTATGCAGTTAATGTTCTCACAGGTGCTTCAGATCTAACAATAGCTTTTGGTGACCACTTCATGGCTCAGTGACCTAAGTCCCCAGCCCATTCACCATGGGAGCTCTATTTTAATTCTCATGACATTAAGAGCAAAAAAGATGATTATAAGTTTGGTTAAAAAATAAAGGGAAAGCAGATCAAACTGTCTAATAAAATTTGAGAATAAAATGTTTCAGAAATATCAGTGATCTCTTAACATTTTGAAGACTATTTCTAAGTATCACTTAGACCAACTATTGAAACGGGAATAGATATTAAGAAGTTCATTAGTAAGGACTTTTAAAGTCCTGTTGGAAATGTATTATGGGGTACCCATGGAAACACTGTACCTGCATTTTGTTCACTTGTACAATTATTCTCTTATTTCAAATACACTAGTATTAAGTAACATTGAAGTTAAACATTGACTGAAGTGATTTTGATACACCCAGATCCAATATTCAAATTCCATTAATTTCTGATCTTAAAGCACATGACTAATCCTTAGACTACACTGCTTCCTTTACCTCATTAGTTTAACATACAAATAAATGTTTATAGGTGAAATTAGCTTTTATCTTTTTCTGAAACCATTATAGATGTTCTCTCAGCTCTTCTTTGTAAGAATACAGTGAGTTGTAAATGCACTATTCCTCCCTCACATGAAGAAGTGAGGTTGTGATTTGCATGCAGTTGATAGCAGAAAAGAAGCATGAGTTTAGGCTTCCTGTGCTCACCACACTGGGCCTTTTGTTTATTAATTCACACCATGCTTGCTGAGTGACTGTAATGTGCTCAGAGAAGCAGTGGGTGCACAGGAGACCAAAGGCAACATGTTCTTATCCCAAGAATGCTATTTAAACACATCTTTTCAACAAACTTGAGGTTTGTTAGCTAAACTGTGGTACATTATTCCAAGTTTAATAAACCTAATAATAAATAATAAATTGAATAATGCTCATATACCCACAAAATAAGTTTTAACAAATATGAAGCAAAGATAAAAGTAAACTTAAGCTAAATGGACCAAGAAATCATAAGCTGAACCATTGAGTGACTAAAATATTAATGAACAATGGAAATAACCATTTTCTCATTATTTTCTAGTTTTAAATTTAGGTACTTTGGTTTTACTGAATTCATCTAACATTAAGTAACAACTTAAGAGTACAATACAGTGGCATTAGTGCATCTATAATATTGTATAATATTGTACAACCACCTTCTCTAGATACTCTGTATCTTTAGTGAAATATTTCACTACCAAAAGAGAAAACCTTTAAACACTGAGTATGACTATTCCCTTGACAGCCCCCAAACCTGGAAAACACTCATCTGCTTTATTTCCCCATGAATATTCCTATTGTGGATGTTATATAAATGAGAATGCAAAAAACGTAACTATCCATATCTGGTTTCATTTACTTGGCATGTTTTTGAAGTTCACCCAACTGAGCTATGTTTTCTTTCATACCTGAGTGATACACTTTATATGAACTGAACCTATCTGCCTATCCATTCATCAGCTGATGTACATTTGGATTGCTTTAGCCTGTGGCTATTATAATTAGTGCTACTTAGAGAATTCTTATTTAAAATTTTATTTGAATACATATTTGCAATTCTTTTCAGTAAATGTGAATAAAATTGATGGGACATGTGATAATTCCACACTTAAACTTTTTGAAGCACTGTTATTATTTCTACAACATCTACACAATTTTATACACCTACTAACAATACATGGTTTCAATATATCTACTTCTTTGCCAAGATTATTTTTCTTTTTTTGATAAATGTTTTTATCTAAATATAATAGATGCAAAGTAGCATTCTATGGTGTTTTTTATTTACTCCCCCCCAATTTTTTCAAACATGAGATACTATATCAACAATACTATAAAATTCAGGTGTTCTGCTGTGTTTTATTGTTCTTTTATTGAGATAACATTGGCTTAAAATACTATATGATTCAGAGGACAGGACCACATCCTTGTAGATATATATTACCATACCACCCGTACCTCCAGGGCACCCATATCCTTCAACTATAGTCTATTGTGGACTCAACCACCTTTGCTTTTTACATACCTCCTAAGACAATAATTCATTGGTTGAAAAAAAAATTTACAAAAAACATACCTGATTAAGGACTTTCATCCAAAATATCAGAAAACCTTTGAAATTCTCCATTAATACACAACACACGTTTAAAACAATGGTAAGATCTAAAAAGAGATCTCACCAAACATCTACAGAACACAAACAAAAAATATTTTCTCCCACTAAGAAAGCAGAATGTTCCCTGTTAATCTGATTTTGGAAGTTATTTTTTCATTCTGTGAATTGTGAACACTATGACTATTAATTTAGCAAAGGTAACTTGAATATCTCTACTCACATTAAACTTGACAGATCAGGTCTGAATGACAAGGGAAGTCTGTAACTGAAAATTGTATATTTTCACTTAAGTCATCCATTCCCCCTCCCCATATATAGTCTAGGACAACCACCTTTCTGCTTCTGTGGAAATTATTTTTTGCATCCACATTGCAAGTGATTCTACCTAGTATTTCTCTTTCATTGTTTATAATTAATTTGGAATAGTAACCCCCAATTTTTCTTTCTTAAATTTGTATTGATGTAAAATTGGTTTACAATACTGTATGTGATTCAGAAGTATAGCATGATACTCAAGGATGCTTTGATTCAGCTTTGTACTCAGGAGTAATGAGACACCCTTGAAAACCTTTCTAAGTAATCAGTAACACGTAGCTTAATGAGGGTAACGAATATGGTCACAGTAATCCAAGCAAAAGTGACTGAAAAATAAGTGGTCTGGTCTAAGGATGAATCCTAAGTATGCTTTAAAATAATACAGCTCTATATATTTGAAAGCTTCTTTTTGTGTTACTTCCAAATACATTCCCATGTTTTTCTAGCAATGCCTTTATTTTCATAAACTAAATTGTAGTTCTGAAGCCTATGAAATTAAATGATGTAGCTATCTTCATAAATATTAGGAAGCAATTAAAATAAATATCAGATGATTTTAGCACTGCCATGGCAATCTCTGGTTCTCACATTATGACTTGAAATGAACATTTAAACATTGAGGTTAGCTTTTCTTTCTGTAAATATTTAGAAGAATCCATCACATATCATACTCCTGATTCCAAAACTAGTCCATTGCTATAGTCATTGTACTATTGGACAATTGCTATAGTTACACATAATTGATCAATTCTATTAAAATTTGCTTAGCCATGAGACAAAAGCTATATTAGTCATTGTAATTAAATAATTTCATTTTAAGATAGTTAACTATCTAGCAAAAAACATCTTTTTCACATTCATACACACAGGTTTTTTTTTTTTTTCTAGAGTGAAAAGATTTTATTTTTTATTTCTTTAAAGTTATTATACATTATACATATATATTTACAATGTTGTAATTTATGGGTTTCTGTCACTTTATCACTTGTGAACTGTCATCTTGAAATTTTGTGTTTAATCCCTTCCCTGAATTCCATCTCCTTCTCTCCCTCTCTCTAACTACCTAACTAACATAAGCTTCTCTCCCTAACTGTATGCTCTAGTTCTGTTGTCAGCTTGCCAGTTTTGACTTTTTCTTGACCTTTTGTTTGTTTTTCCTGTATCCACTATAAGTGAAACCATCTGGATTTTGTCTTTTTCTTTCTGCTAATTTCTGCTAGCATGTTTCCTTCTAGATACATCCATATTGCCATAAATGCATCAAATTTGTCTTTTTTGATTGTTGAGCAATACTCTATTGTATACATATACCACAACTTTCTGAGGCATTCATCTGTTTTGGAACACTTGGGCTGTTTCCAAATCCTGACTATTGTAAATAGTGATGAAACTAACATCTGAGTGCAGGTCTCCTTTTGAATTAGTGTTTTGGTGTCCTTTGGGTAGATGGCCAGTAGTGGAATTACTGAATCAAATGGTAGTTCCATTTTCAGTAGTTTGAGGGTCTTCCACATATGCTTTCCCATCAGCAGTGTAAAAGTGTTTCTTTTTCTCTAAATCCAGGCCAGCACTTGTTGTTGCCCCCCCCCTTTTTTTGATATAAGCCATTCTTACAGGTGTGAATTGGTATCTCATTGTGGTTTTGATTTGCATTTCCTTAACTAGTAAGGATGTTGAGCATTTTTTCATATACCTATTGGCCATTTGTATTTCCTCTTTGTAGAAGTGTCTTTTTAGTTTTTTTACTCAGTTTTTCACTGGACTTTTTGCTTTGTTTTTGTTAAGTTCATTGAGTTCTTTATGAATCTTTGTTAGCAGACCCTTATCACCATTACAGAAGGAAAATTTTTTTCACCATTCCATTTACCATTATATAAATTAAAATTATGTACCTAGGAGTAAACCCACCAAAAGATGTGAAGGATCTATACAAAGAAAACTATCAATCATTGTTAAAAGAAATAGAAGACATAAAGAAAAGATATCCCCTAATCATGAATTGGATGAATTAACATTATCAAAATGGTTATCCTACAAAAGCAATCTACAGATTTGATGCAATTCCAACAAAATTTCCAATGATATTCTTTAAAGAGATAGAACAAAAATCACTGATATTCCTATGGGATAAAAAAAATCAGATATTCAAAATCTTCATGACCAAAGGAAGATAAGAATGGAGGTATTATACTCCAGACTTCGAGTTATATTTTAAAATCATAATAGTTAAAGCAGCATGATGCTGGAGGAAAAAAAACAGACACACAGACTAATGGAACAGAACTGATTGTCTGGAAATAAAATCACACATGTACTAATTTTTGTAAACATTTTTGACAAAAAAAATGTAAAAGTATACCTTGGAACAAGGATAACCTTTTCAATAAATGGTGCTGGGAAAACTGGACCACTACATGCAAAAAAATGAATTTAGACTTAGAGGAAAATATAGTCAGGACACACCAAGACACACACTTGAGAAATTTTTCAGGATACATCTACACATGCGTTAAAAAAAGTGTAGAAAATCATAAACAGCTGGAACTACATCAAATTAAAAAGCTTCTATGCAGAAAAGAGACAATAACCCAAACAAAGATTAAAAATAAGAAGTCAACTGAATGAGAAACTGTAACAGCTTAGGATTGTAAGAATTATCCAAAAGTTTGGTATTTAAACTTGGAATTTAGAATTTTTTAAACAAAATAAGCATAGTATTATAACAATTTAGAACATTTAGAGAAGAACCCCCATACACTAAAACTCATGCTTGAAAATAGGGAATAGGTTGTGCTAGTATTTTTGAGAAGTTAGAGTCAGGAATACAAATTCAGACATCACATATTAATTTTCTCTGTTTATTAATTTTGTTGTTACATAAAGAAAAAACTGAGATTAATTATGTTAGGGACCTACACAAATTGTGATATTTTTAAAAATCCTCACACTCAGGAATAAAGTGCTTTCAAAAATTCACTTACTCAGGAATATTTCACTGACTGCTTACAGAAACTAGCCAATACATACAAAATACTTTTTCAAGTTTTGGCATGAAAACCTTAACTGTCTTTAGGGAGTGAAGGCTTTGGTGAAATCATTAGACACTAAATAACTCCTCACTGGTATATACAGTTATATTCACATTTGAAACAGAGGATTTTCCACTACTAGGGCATATATAAATGAAATATTTTCATCATTTTGTACGCGTATACACACATTTATAAATATACATACATACACATATAATCATATTTCCAGAATATGCACATAGTGTGATCATAAATTTGAACTTTTAAAAATGTTTATGGAGAAAACTTTTATTTGCAGGTATACTTCTTTTTTCATTTGTACTGTGATAAACTGAAAATAGTTTGTCAATGCTGCTCACATATCTATTCTATTTTGGTTTTTGTCCTGCTGGGTTCTGTGTTATTTGGAACATGACTTCCACTATGTTCTGCCTTTTATTTGTTCTTTCCATTTTTCTAAAAATTACCTTTGTATTAATTCGGTACAAAAAATTATAAGTTCCTTTAGTGTGTAAATGTCATTAAGGTTCAAAGTTCTGTCATTTCAAAGAACATTAGGTGTCCACTATTTGTGCCAGACCTGACTCTTAACCTATTGTTAAAGAGAAAATCAACACTTTTTTCACTTTCAGATTTTCTATCCCTTTCCCATGAAAAAGATTTAATATATTAGAGAATTAACATCACAAACAATTTTTTGATAGGAATCACTTTTCTTTAAACACTAAATCTATTAAATCATCTATAACATTCTGAGCACCAATATTGCTGAATGGTCCACAAAATGTTCTTGATTGCAGGGAGTTCGTCTTTTATGATTCCTGAGGCAGTGCTTACTGATATAACATGCAGTAAAATTGTCCAAATTTAAATCACATTCTTTTGTTCTTATCTATTTAAAGAGAATAACTCTACATTAAATATATATATATATATATATCATACTTTATTTCCCTCGAGAACTTTGAGATAAAATGCAGTTTCATTGTTGCCTTTGTATATGTTGGTAAGAACTCAGAACAATGTGATTTTCCCAACAATTTAGGTAACATGATTTTTTGGTAGAAACGCAAAAGAAATTGAGAAATGGAATGTTATTAATTCAAAATCAAAACTCAGACCTAATGTGTGAATGAGAGTTTGTTGTTCAGTACTGATTTCGTTTTCCAAATAATACATTTCTAGGTACTTATCTTCACCCTAACTTTTTTTTTTAAATTCCAGTCTACTTTAATATCTATGACTGAATGCTTTTTCTAAATTATATTACTCCAGGCCGGGCACGGTGGCTCGTGCTTGTAAGCTTCAGCCTATGAAGCGGCTAGGGCTAGGGATTGCGGTTCGAGTCCCGCCTGGGGTCCGTAGCGAGCCCTAGTTCCAAAAAATAGCTGGGCGTGGTGGTGCGCGCCTATAATCCCAGCTACCTGGGAAGCTGAGCTGGGGATTGCTTGAGTCTGTGGTACCCCAGGCAACGAGAGCCTGCAGTTCCATGGGCAAAAATAGCAAGACCTAATCTCAAAAATAAATGAATGAATGAATGAATGAATGAATGAATGAATGAATGAATGAATGAATGAATGAATTACTCCACTGTCAGAACATATTTAAAGATAATATTTAAGAAAATGAAAAAAATGTAAGTGAGACCATCCCATGTTACTCTTTTCCTTTCTGGCTTATTTCAACTAACATGCTTGTCTTCTTTAATTGATGCATAGGGACAAGAGAAATTAAAAACTGCCAACAGAACTGAAGCTTAGGGCAAGAGAGGGGGAGGAAGGTGAAATGGGTGAAATGGCACAAAAAGTAAGATGGTTCATGAGTGACAAAGTGATGAGAGATCCTTGGAGTAGACAATGATGTAATTTATATACATGCATGTATATATATAGAGAGAGAGATAGACACACATACGTGCAATCAATTAAAAAATAATTTAAGTGATGATGTATTAAAAAGACAATGAAAACTTATAATTTGAAAAAGTATTTACCTAAAAAAATAAAATAAATTTTCTCTATACAATTCAAAAAATATGCAAAAAGATATAACTTTGAGACCAAATACTTTATAATTTTTCCAACCTACTCATCATTTTTGTAATTAAAAAGTTGGAAAATATGTCTACATATATCAAACTTTAATCAAAGTATAGCATCTGCTTATGTACTTCATTTACACATTTCTGCATATTTAACTAATATATATTTAATCTAACAAATTAGTTTTCATTCAAAATTATATAAATGTGACTAAGTCCATTTAGAATATAATATAGAAAAGATAGCAACACAAACCCCTATTATCATAAAAATGTACTTTTATTGTATATGCAAAAATACTAGAACCATTTGTTCTCTTCACAGTAGATATTTTCTGTATGAATCTATACAAATATATCAGGAAGAAAGAGTAGATCTGAATATACAACAGATGTTCTGTATTTCATTTTTAACAATGTTTATTTGGTGGACAACAAAATATACATCAGATGCATTTCAGAACTTTAAAATATAGAAACTATGTAAAATAGATTCTATAATAATAATTAATACTATATCAAGTTAATAGCTATTAACTTGGAATGATTAGTGTAAGATCATTTGTCTTCATGTATTAAAGACACAAATTGTGTGAAAATAGTATAATGTTTTAAGTCTTCATTTTTACAGTAGTACATTTAGGAGACAACACATGTCCTAACTTGAGCTATTTAGAAACCCTCTTCAAACTGAGTAACTGCTTACACAGTCTCCTCATTGATGTTTTCATATCTTTGTTCCTCAATGTGTAAATGGCAGGATTCAGAATGGGGATAATCAAAAAATCCAAAATGGCAAGAAACTTATCCACAGGCACTGTGGGAAATGGCCACACATAAACAAAGATGCATGGTCCAAAGAAGAAAATCACCACAGTGATGTGAGCTGACAGAGTAGAGAGGGCCTTAGACAAGCCAGCGGGAGAGCTTTTCCATACTGTGAGTAGGATGAAAATGTAGGAAATAATCAATAAGAAGAAGGTTCCCATAGAGATGAACCCACTGTTAGCAGTTACCATAAACTCCATTTTGTACGTGTCCATGCAGGCAAGTTTGATAAACCAAGGAAGGTCACAGTAAAAACTATCTATCTCATTAGGGCCACAGAAAGGCAAATGGACAACAAAAGCTAACTGGGTCACAGTGTGAATGAGGCCTATGGTCCAAGCAGAAGACACAAGCAAGAGACACATGCGTGGGCTCATGATAGTCATGTAGTGGAGGGGCTTACATATGGCCACATACCGATCAAAGGCCATGGTGGTGAGTAACACCATCTCTGCTCCACCCATGAGATGAATGACAAATATCTGCATGATACATCCTGAGAAGGATATGGTCTTCTGTCTTAAGGACAGGTTAGAAATCATCTTAGGAACTGCTGCAGAAGAAAAAGAGAAATCAATACATGAGAGATTAGCTAAAAGGAAGTACATGGGGGAATGTAAATGAGGATCAAATGTCACCGTAAGCACAACAAGGAGGTTTCCCAGAAAAATCGTCACATAAAACACTGTGGAGAAGGCAAGGAGGAAATGCTGCACTGGCCTAGAGTCAGAAAGTCCCAGCAATACAAATTGCAACACCTCAGAATAATTTGCTTCATACATTAGCTTTTTCTTCCAGAGCCTGAAACAAAAATCAAAATAATAAAGTTCTTTGATTAAGCATTAATATCTATTAAACATTGAATATCAATACCACAGACTTACATATTAAAGGAGGATCTTCACTAACAACCATAATGTGTTAGAAAATGTTATGATTAATATCGCCATTCAACGAATACCTCTACAGAGAATAACCATTATTCTGATGTGCATCTACTACATGACAGGTATAATATCAAGTTCATACATTAAATTTGACTTGAAGAAGTATAAAAATAATGATGGCTCTAGACATTAAACAAATTTAAAGACATAAAAAAAGAACTATGAGAGCAAGGTGACTCATCACAGCAGTGCTTGTTCGCAAACTGCACAATATAGAGTACTACTGAAGAGAAAATGGAATAGCTCAGACTTGGACTAATAGCCCATGCCTTGGGTGAAGACCCTGAGCTAGGAAAGCCAGTGAGCAAAGACAATAAATTATTGAGAACAGGCAAGAATAATAAGCTAACAATTGCTGGTGTGAATGGGGATAGAAAGGAACACTTTCACACTGCTGGTGGGAATGCAAGCTGGTCCAGTCACTAAGAAAAGCTGCGTAAATGACCCTCTAGCTGATATTGGAACTACCATTTGATCCAAAAATCCAATTTCTGGGAATCTACAAAAAGATACAGAAATACTAATTTAAAAGGACATCTTTACTCTGATGTTTATTGCAGCAATATTTACGATAGGATATGAAGTTGGAGTATGAGCAGTTGGATATATGTGCTCCTGCACACATGCATGAACAGTTGGTTTCTCAGCAAAGAGTAGTTTTCATAAACTTTTCTTTCCATGTAAAAAGTGATTGCAATAGAATTTTAGTTTAGCTGCTTCTCTAGAAACTACGAAACTCTGGCTGATAAAAACAAATCCACATTCCCACTCATTTATGAGTCCATATTGAAATATAATATATAATTTATCAATGATCTAAAAACAATTCTAAAAATATAGTACATAAATTTTCATAGGAAACATAACCTCTAAATGTAAGACATGATCTAGATCAGGAACATTCCCTGCATATTGGACATAATTTAGGTTTAAGGAGTAATATATTTAAAGAGAAAATTCAAATTTCCTTTAGAAAGACTGGCACCTTTGGGAGTTTGATACATGCTTGCTGAGCTGAGAAAAGACCTGAAATGAGACTGAAAGTGTCACAAAGAGGAGCAGAGACTTTTTATCATATTGAAAAACAAGTACTGTTACTTGTAAGAGGGAAATGGCCGATAATTTTAGCACCTTTTCATCAAAATTATACCAGCCTCACTTACCTCACCAAAAAAGAAAAAGAATTGTAGAAATGAATATCTGCACTATTCTTGGATTTTTAAGAAGTGTTTTCCTCTGTGCCTTATGCAGTTAGTGCTTCTTGCAACTGCTCCAGATCTTACAATAGCTTTTGGTGACCACTTGATGACTCAGTGACCTAAGTCCCCAGCCCATTCATCATGGGAGCTCTATTTTAATTCTCGTGACATTAGGAGAGAAAAAGATCATTAAAAGTTTGGTTAAAAATAAAGGGAAGGTAAACGAAACTGTGTAATAAAATTTGAAAATAAAATATGTCCCAGGATCAGTATATCTGAACATTTTAGACTATTTGTAACTATCACTTAGACCAACCAGTGAAAAGGAAGTCAATATTAAGAAGTTCATTAGTAAGGACCTTTAACTCCTGTAAGAAATTATCATGTAATATCACAGAAACATCGTACCTGCATTTAATTCACTGTACAGGTATCCTCTCCTTCATATATACTAGCATTAAATACTATTGAAGTTATTATATTAGCCAAAGTCTAAAGCAACCATATCCAATGTTCAAATTCCATTAATTTCTGATCTCAAAGTGTGTGTTTTTTACCTACACTAAACTGTTTCCTTTTTATAACATTACTGTAACACATGCATAAGTGTTTAGTGGTGAAATTAGCTTATAACTTTTCTGAGTACTGTTACATATATTCTCCCAACTCTTCTTCATAAGAATATTGCGAGTTAGAAATGCACCTATTCCTTCATATGAAAAAATGTGGTTGTGATTTGATGAAGTTGATGGAAGAAAAGAAACACTAAATTAGGTTCCTTGAACTCATAGCACCTTCAACTCATAGGACCTTCTGTTTATTAATTCACACCATGCTTCTGAGTGACAGAAATGTGCTCAGGGAAGCAGTGGGCACATAGGAGAACAAATGCACACATTCTTATTGCAAGAACTCCATTTCAAAATGCTGTTTCAATATTTGAGCTGTGTTAGGTAAGCTGAAGTGCATATTCCAAGTTTAAAAAAACCTAGGTAAACATCACATAATATGTTCAGTACAAACAAAAACACAGCTTGAACAAATATGAAGTATAGATAAAAGTAAACCCAAGATAACTACATTATGAAGTCACATGCTGAACCACTGGGTAACAGAAATCTTAATGAACAATGGAAAATATTATTTGCTCATTATATTTTATATTTGATTAGCTTTGTTTACTAAGTTCGCATAACATTCAGTAATCATTTAAGGGTATATTTAGTGAAATTTATTACATTTATAATATTATACAATCAATTTCTCTAGTTACAAGGTATTTCATCACAAAAAAAAAAAACACGTAAACGCTGAGAATTCTACCTCTACAGCCCCTAAACCTGGAAATAACTCACCTACTTTATTTTCCTATGAATTTTCCTATTATCAATGTTATATAAATGAGAACACATCATTCATTACCGTAAATATCTAGTTTTATTCACTCAGGATGTTTCTGAAGTTCACCCAACTGAGCTGTGTATTCTTTCATTGATGAGTAATAGTCTTTGTATGAACTGAACATATCTGTTTATCTACTCATCAGCTGGTAGTCATTAAGTTGTTTTAGCCTGTGATAATTGCAGCTAGTGCAACTTAGAAAATTCACATAAAGTTTTAATTGAGTATTTTATCATGGCTTTGATTTACCCTTGTTTTTACAAACGTGAAATACTATTTCAAGAATCCTATGAAGTTCAGATGTTCATCTATGTTTTATTGTTTTTTAACTGAGGTAACATCGCTTTTAATACTATATGATACAAAGATATAGGATCACATCCTTGTAGATGTATACTACCAAACCACACCCATCCCTAGCGTACCCATATTCCTCTACCACTGTCTCATGTGAACTCTACTACCTTTGTAATTTACACATTTTCTCACCAGAATCACTCATCAATTGAGAAAAATTATTAGCAAAAAACATACCTGATTAAGGATTTGCATACAAAAAATGGAAAAGACCCTCAAAACTCAACATTAAGAAACAACATATTTTATTTTATTTTTTCCTTAGAACTAGTGAAAGAAATGTTAATAAGTTTCCATCAATATTTTATTTTATTTTTATTTATTTATACAATTTTTGAAATTAATAACACATATATAATATATATGTATTACATCATTGTCTCTCCCGAGGTTCTCCCACCACCTTATCATCCATGAAGCATCTTAATCTATTGTGCCCATCTCTCCCTGGATTTTACCTTCCTCCCTCTCTCTTGCTCTATGCTTCCCCTCTGTTGACAGTTTTAAAATTTTCTTGTCCATTTGTTGTTTTCCCTGTATTCCTCATGTAAGTGAGAACTACCAGTATTTCTTTATTTCTTTATTTTTCCACTAACATGATTCTTTCTAACTCCATCCCTGTTGCTAGGAATGACATAAGTTTGTCCTCTTCGATTGATAAATAATATCCCATTTTGTAAGTATACCACATCCTTTTCAACCATTGATTAGGTATGGGGCATTTGTGTTGGTTCAATACCCTGGCAATTGTAAATAGTGCTGCGATAAACGTGTGAGTATAGGTATCCTTTTGGATTATTTTTTTGTATCTTTGGGCAGATTCCCAGAAGTGGGATCCCTGGATCGAATAGTAGTTCCATTTTCAGTAGTTTGAGAGTTCTCTACACAGTCTTCCATAGTGGTTGGACCAGTTTACAATCCCATCAGCAGTGTAATAGAGTTCCTTTTTCTCCACATTCATACCAGCATTTGTTGTTGCCTGTTTTTTTGTTTGTTTGTTTGTTTTTTATATAGGACATCCTACTGATGTAAAATGGTATATCAGTGTGGCTTTGATTTGCACTTTCCTGATTATTAGTGATGTTGAGCATTTTTTCATATGCTTATTGACCATTTGTATTGCCTCTATGGAGAAGTGTCTTTGAGTGGGCTTTTTGTTTTGTTCTTGTTAAGTTGTGCAAGTTTTTTGTAGATCTTGTTATCAGACTTTTATTATTTACATGCAAGGCAAAAATCAGGTCAGTCACAAGCAGTGAAATTGAAACAGTACTCAGAATTCTCCCTAAAAACAAAAGCCCAAGGCCAAATGGGATCAAAATGAATTCTACCAAACATTCAAAGATGAAATAACACCTGTATTACTAAAACTCTTCCCAAAAAATAAGAAAGAAGAAAAACTACTAAATACACTCTATAAAGCAAACATTACATTAATAGCAAAATCAAACAAAGATAACAAAAAGAAAGAAAAGTATAGCCAATCTTTCTAATGAACATACTCAAAAATTCTAAACAAAATCCTGGCAAATTGAATCCAATGATACATAAAAAGGATTATCCACCATGACCAAGTGGGATTCATCACAGGAGCAAGGGCTGCTTCAACATCTGAAAATCAGTCAACATAATCCATCACATCAACATGGGAAAAAAACAAAAACCATATGATTATATCAACAGATGCAGAAAAAGTATTTGATAAAGTTCAGCATCAATTCATGATACAGCCATTGGAAAAAATCAGAATAAAGGGAACGTATTTCAACATAATAAAAGCTGTTTATGAGAAACCCACAGCAAACATCCTTCCTTTTTTTGAATTCATTTTATTGATTTGTTGCATTGTGCATTAATTGATCCCTCCTCCTCCCTCCATATCCCCCCTCTGTATCCTCCCTCCAATCACTCCATCTCTCATTTTTCTGCAATTTGTTCGTTGGTTAAGTTGATGTTCAGTTGTTGGTTGTTTGGCCCGTTGTTCTCTTCTGATATCTGGTAAATGTGTGTGTGTGTGTGTGTGTGTGTGTGTGTGTGTGGTTTGTTTGTTTGTCTTTGTTTACCCTGGGGCTTTCCCACTTCACCAACATTTGTTAACTATCCTGATTTTTTGTGCTCTTCACCGAGCAAACATCCTTAATAAGGAAAAGCTGAAACCATTTTAACTAAAATCTGGAACCAGGCAGGGATGCATACTCTTACTACCTTTCAACATAGTACTGGAAGTTCTAGGTAGGACAATAAGGCAAGACAAAGGCATAGATAGAATAAAAATAGGAAATTAAGAAATAAAGCTATCATTATATGCATGATATGATAGTTTATATAAAGAACCCAAAATAATCCACAGAAAAAATAATTGAAATAATAAATCAGTTCAGTAAGTTAACCAGATTCAAAATCAATGCACAAAAATCAGTGCCATTCCTATGTGCAAAAAATAGTCAGAAAAAGAAGACTTCAAAACAAAACCACTCCATTTAACACCCCACCAGAGAAATTAAATACTTGGGAATAAGTCTAATTAAAGACATGAAAGATCTATGCAAAAAAACTAAAAAACATTCTTAAAAGAAATAGGAGACATCAAAAAATGGAAAGCTAGTCCCTGCTCATGGGTTGGAAGAATTAATATCAAAATGGCCACCTTGTCACAAAAGACCTTGAATATCCAAAACTCTCTTGACCAAAAGAAGAAAGAATGGAAGAATTACAAGCTCAGGCTTCAAATTATACTACAAAGCCGTAATAATTAAAATAGCATGGTGCTGAAACAAAAACAGACAATTAGAGCAACAGAATACAATTGAGTGTCCAGAAATAAAACCACATACTATGTTCAACCAATTTTGAACAAGGGGGAAAAATACATTGGAATAAGGATATTCTCTTCAATAAATGGTGCTGGGAAAACTGGACTGCTACATGCAAAAGAATGAATCTAGACTACTCCCATATACAAAAATCAACTCAAAATGGATAAAAGATGTGGATGTAAGAGCTGAAACCATAAAATGCATAGAGGGAATTTTGGGTAAAATGCTACAAGACTTATACTTCAGAAACCCCTTTCAGTACACAGCATGCACACTAAAAATTGAAGGAATACATAAACACCTGGGACTACATAAAATTTAAAAGCTTCTGTAGAGCAAAAGAGACAATAACCAAAACAAAAAGAAACCCAACAGAATGGGAGAAGAAACAACATACTTTAAAAGAGAGAAAAGATCTATTTATAGAGATCTCATCCAACATGCAGAAGACAATCAAAAATGATTTTTCTTCCACAAGGAAAGCATAATATTTTACATTATCATGATGCGGTAAGTTATTTTTTCACTCTGCAAACACTAGGATCATTGATTTATATGCAAAAGTAACTTGAAAACTCCCAGAATCTCATGATAACCTGCCAAACCATACGAAATGGTAGCATTAATTTTTAATTGTAAGGGAAGCATATAACTGAATATTGTACACTTTGACTTATGTCACCCATTCTCTTTCCCTATATGTACTCCCATGACAATCAACTTTCCATTTTGTTTCTGTGAAAGTTATTTTTTTGGATTCCACATTGAAGTGATTCTATATAGTATTTTTCTTCCTTTGATTATTTTATTGGCAAAATACCCTCCTATTTTATCAATGTTAACAAAATAGTAAAATTTCCTTAAATTTTATAGTTAAATAACAGTCCAATGGTCTATCACATTTTCTTATCCACTGAAGGACATTAGGTCGACTCCATATCTCAGCTGTTGTGGCATGCTGAGATGAACATGAATGTGTAGCTGTCCCTTAGAGATACTAATTCAATAAATTAGGATATACACCTTGGGAGTGATCTTGGTGGGTCAGATATTAGCAGAATATTGAACTTTTTTAAACCTACCATAACATTTTGGGGAATGGCTTCCCATGCCATTTTATATTTCCATGAAATGTGCTAAAAATAATGCTTTTTTCCATATGCTATCACCTTTTCTCTTTTTAAAAATATTATGGAAGTAACATTGGTGTACAGTTTGAGATTTGGAGATATAGGATGACAGTGAACCCTGAAGCATGTTTGCATCAACTAATTTGTACCCAGTCAGGGATCCATGAGGCACATTTGAAAAGATACCCCAACTGACCAGTAACACAAGATCCAATGAAGGGTGAAGTATGGGATCATAGGGGAATAAAAACAATCTTTGAAAAAATAAATTTTTTGCACACTACACAATCTTGAACATAGCATCTTGTAACTTACTAATTCCACTCAAGAGAACAGAAAACAAGAATCCCCAAGAAAACCTGTCTGTAGAAGCACTGTCCACAATGATCAAAAGGTAGTGGAAACCCAAATTTCCATCAGTGTAGGATGATTAACAGTGTGACATATTCATGCAGTGGAGTAGTATTCAGTCATAAAAATCAGTGCAATTCTGATACATGTTACAACAGAAATGAACTTTGGAAACAAAATTTAAGTGGACTAACTCAGACAAAAGTCTTATAATGTCATTCCACCTCTACAAAATGTCAAGAACAGTCAAATACATAGATACTGTTAAGTCAATAAGTGGTGGCAGTACTGTAAAATAATAGGATAAGTGAAATGGGATTGACTGTTAACAGGTACAGGGTTTCTACTGAGTGATGGAAATGTTTAAAAAGTAGAAAATATAGGGATATAGGTCCCAAATTTATGGAACAAATAGTATAAGATCACACATCAGACATTAATTTTCTTTTTATTACTTTTGATGTTACATTAAAGGAAAAAACTAAGATTTAAAATGTTAGAATTATGAAAAGACTTAATTTGATTTCCATTAGTGCTGCATAAAGCATTTTTAAAAAATTCATTATTCAGTAACCTTTCACCAACTGCCCATTGAACCTAATGTGTAGAAATAACCTAATATGCACACAATATTTTTCTTTTTTTGGCATGGAAACCTCAAGTGCATTTAGGAAGTAAAGTCTTTAATGACATCACTAGACATTAAATCAATTATCACTGGAATATACAGTTATATATATATTTGAAAAATTTGAAAACATTTTCATCATTGGATTACCAAACCACATATGTGTATGTGTGTGTATCTTCATCTATATGTGTTGTATGTACACATCGATATGTACATAATATGCAGTCTTAATCATGGATTTAATATTTTTTCCCATGGAGGAAAAAAATTAACCACTATTTCTGCTTGATTGTAATAGATTGAAAACACTTTGCCAATGCCTATTCACAGATCAGTCCTGTTTTGTGATTGTTTTGCTTGATTTTGTGTTATTTTTAACAACTCTCAAAATATTATCCTTTCTATTTGCTCTTTTTAATTATTTTAAAATTTTTCACTGTTTTACTTTAGTACTAAATTTTATGAATTTTTCACTCTCTAGCTTTCATTAAAGTCCATCATTCCCTCACTTCAAAGAATATTGAGATTCCACTATTTTGACTGCCAGTCCTAACTTCTACCTATTGTTAATGATAAAGTCATCACATTTTTTACTTGAGATTTTCTATCCTGGCCCAACTAAAAGCATTTAACTTATTGAAGAATCCACATTACATCATTACATATTATTCTGGATCCTCTCTTTTGTTAAAATACTAAATCTGCTAAATAAGTTATGATATTCTATGTACCAGTATTGCTGGCAGGTGCCCCACCAGCTCTTGTTGCATAGAATTCATCTTCTAGAGATTACTTCATACACACTATACATACAACATGCATCAAAACCTTGCAAACAATCATTTCTCTGTAGTTTGATAAATTTAAAAGAGATAGTCTTACTACACAATAAATATTTAACTTACATTTAAATTCCTTGAGTGCTTCAGAAAAAATGTGGTTATAATGTTATCTTTATAGATTATTTGAAGACTTCGGTTAATGACTTGATTTTCCCTCCTATTTATGTAACATGACTTTTTTGATTAGAAGTGTGAAGACATTGAGAAATAGGATATTCTGTGCTCAAAATATAGTCAAAACATCCAATAGTTTTACTGGGTTATGTTTTGAAACAAACCACATAAGTCATTTTATCCAGTACCATTACAATATATGTCATTATATACATTTTGATCTTTTATTTCTGGCATATTGTTAGAACTTTCAAAGAGCAATTCTATTAGTTTCAAATTTTTCAAATTACACAGATGTTGGAGGTTATTTGTCCAGTAAATTATAATCTTCTGACTGAAACTTTATTGCTTCTAAATTTACTTAATTTCATTTTTAATTCTTTTCAAATATATTCCCTTTATTCTTCACTAAAATTTTGGCTATCAAGTACTTCTTTGAACAACTAGTAGTTTTATTTTCCATTTATGGAATGATTCAGTAAAGATAAATTTGTTAAATTTGTTTTAATAATAAAAGCATGGCCTTATAAATGTGGACAATAATATGAAATCTATAAAGAAGCAAATCCCATCTCATTATTAGAATGAAATTTTAACAACTAAATTATTTCAAGACATTGATTTTCATGCTTTTGGTGTCTTTTAAGGCCTATCAGTCATAAAACTCAGACCTTATGCTTGAACTAGAGGGGTTTTTCAGTACTTGAGTTGATCCTTTATCATGTAATACATCATCCAAGCTTCCTGTCTTACTCTAACATCATTTTAAATGCCAGTCTTGTTTTCATCTCCAGGATTGAATGTTTATTCTCAATTCATATAATTTTACACTTAGTACTCATTTAGTGATAGCATTAAAGGAAATAATGAGAAAAAGAACTTTATCTCAATACCATGCTTTGAAAAGATTTTAATCCACTTGCTTTTCATAATAAAAAGGTGGGGGAAAATTTCAAACACTAAAAACTGCATAACCATTACCTTTTTCACTTTATACCTTGTGGATTTGGTTAATAAAATTAAATAAAACTAATTTTCATTCAAAATTATAATCATGTAACTGACAATGTTCAGCAAAGTAGCAGAGTAAAACTAATAATAGACACCAATGAACACAAAAACTGATCCTCATTGCACAGCCAAAATGCAAGCAGTAACTGCTCTCTTCAAACAGAAATCTTTTATACAATTATACAGAAAATATTGAGAAAAGTACACACGTACATAGCAGATTTCCAGGAATCCATTTTTAGAAAATTAATCTATGTAAAACAAAATGCATTTCCAATAATTTATATATAAAATTATTTAGAATAGATGCAACATAATTAATACAATAGTCAAAATACTAACTAATAACCTGGTATGCTTTACAGATATTATTTGTCATCATGTATTAAAAACACAGATTGTCTCAAGATGTTTACTGTAGTACTATTAGAAGTGACCACTTGTGTTACAATGAGTTATTTAGGAACACTCCTAAAACAAAATAAATTACTACCCAGTCTCCTCATTGATGTCTTCATATCTTTGTTTCTCAGTGTGTAAATGGCAGGATTGAGCATGGGTGTAATCAAATAATCCAAAACAGCAAGAAACTTATCCCCTGGCACTGGGGGAAATGGCCATATGTAAATAAACATGCATGGCCCAAAAAATAAAATCACCACAGTAACATGAGCTGACAGAGTAGAAAGGGCCTTAGTCAAACCAGTTGGAGAGCTTTTCCAAACAGTGACAAGGATATAGATGTAAGAGATAATCAATAAGAAGAAGGTTCCTATAGAAATGAACCCACTGTTGGCAGTCACCATAAATTCCATTTTGTACGTGTCCATACAAGAAAGTTTGATAAACCAAGGAAGGTCACAGTAAAAGTTATCGATCTCATTAGGGCCACAGAAAGGCAAATGGGCAACAAAAGCTAACTGGGTCACAGTGTGAATGACGCCTATGGTCCAAGCAGCAGACACAAGGATAAAACATATTCGTGGGTTCATGATAGTCATGTAATGGAGAGGTTTACATATGGCCACGTACCGGTCAAAGGCCATGGCGATGAGCAGTCCCATCTCAGCTCCACCCATGAGATGAAGGACAAATATCTGCATGATGCACCCTGGGAAAGATATCGTTTCCTTTCCTGAAGACAGGTTAGAAATCATCTTAGGAACAGTTGCAGAAGAAAGACAGACATCAATAAATGAGAGGTTGGCTAAAAGAAAGTACATGGGGGAATGTAAATGAGGATCAAATGTCACTGTAAGTATGACAAGAAAGTTTCCCAGAAAAATTATCACATAAAACACTGTGGAGAAGACAAGGAGGTAATGCTGCACTGTTCTAGAGTTAGATAGACCCAGCAATACAAATTGAGAAACTTCAGAGTAGTTTCCTTCATACATTAGCTTTTTCTTGTAGTACCTGAAACAACAAAAAAAATTCCCCACAATTTTATATTAAGTTGAATAATTCAATACATTGACTCTAATATATTAGGAGAAATATTTGCTAACAGCCATAAGGTTTTCAAAGATACGTTAAATTCAATTCAACTAATACCCCTAGTAACCAACACTTCTCATATGGCAACATCTGTATAACAAGTATTCTGTAAATCCTGAAGCTAAATACTAATTTTGTGTGAAGAAGATCACCAGGCAATACTGGCTCTAGACATTAAATAGCTTTAAATAAAAATACTATTCATAAAACGTATGTAAAGCAAAAGAGCCGAGAACTTGAAAACAGTGATTTATTCAGTGGCACTTGTTCACATACTGCAAGGTAGAGAGATACTAATAAAGAGAAAGTGGACTAGCAAAGACTTAGACATATCATGTATAAATAACCTGAGTCAGGAAAACAAGAAAAGAAAGAAGATAAATAATTGAGATCAGGTGTGAATAATAAGCTAGACAGGATGGAAAATTGTTTGCTTTGATGATGAGAACTCTGCCTTCATCCAAAAAGCAATAGAAAAATGCTAGGTATTTAAGCAGAAGATTGATCATATTTCAGCTTCAATAACAAACCAATAGCTCAATATAAATAATTCAATGAAGTCTAGCGTGAACTGAGAGTAACCTCTAAGGAGACCACTACAACTCATTTCACACCAGTGTTGACAGGGTGACTTCTTCACTGGTGGTTGCAGCACAACAGATTAAACCAGAAAATTTCAGATTCTGCCTAAAACATACACACACTAAGTCAATTAAGCATTCAAATATTAAAAAATAAGCATTATATGAAAAATTCGTTGTAACCATTAGCCTTATTACCAAATCAGGAAGGAAATAATTATGTCTAAAATATTATACTCAAAAACATATCAAATTATACATAGATATACAATGATTGCATAAAAACATACAAAAATTGTGCATAGATATACAATGACTGTGTAAAAACATACACAAATAATATCCAAATTTTGAGGTATAAGTACTCTTTAGAAAAATGAAAACAGATAGAGACCTTGTAAATTATTATACATCACAGGTGATTAATCATTTTAATATAAAATTCATTGTTTCAAAATGATAAAACTATGGCATATTGATTATAAAATGAAGAAAATACACATAACTATTGAAAAAGGAACAAAAATTTCATACTCAATAATGATAAGAAAAATGACATTATAAATAATAAAATATAAATAGCACCTAGGGGTGCTGAGTCATATTATCAAATTTTATAATTTTAAAAACTAAAATATTATGCTTGATAAACTTAGAAAATGAATACCTACTTCCTGGTAATGACAGTAAAAACTTGTATAAAATTCCAAAAAGACCTATTTAAAACAAGCTTAAAAGTTGGAACTCTTTCTAGCTTATGAATAATAATCAAGAATATTTATTTACTATTTAACAAATAGTAAGCCAAGAACAATCGCAAGATACACCCACAAGAATAGTTACTATTGGAACAAACTACAAATAATATTAATGTCCATAATAGAGAATTAAAATGACCTCCAGCTGGGAAAGAGATTCAACGTCATATTTTAAGAAAAAAAATATTATATTAGTTTTATGTCAATAGTATATGTTGACTCATGAACCAATGCTGCTTCAATTTAAAATAATGCAAATTAAGAAAGAGGAAAGCTGAGAATAAAAACATGTAGGAAATTATTTTAAACACCCATATGACAATAAAAATTAGAAGAAGCAGATTTTGATTTACGTATTTAAATAATTTATCCCTGTAATATGTGCGCATATTACTTTGTACCCTAGAAAAATATTTCTAATTAGTAAAACATGGTGAGATGTTCATTTTAGAGTTTAATAGAATATATGGAGCTAATTTTTCCAAATACAATTTTAATGTGCTTGATATTTAAATATCCAAATCAAAGAGCTTGTATGTGTCCCGCACCTGGTGAATTCCATGATTCCTCATTTGGACTACACCACCAAGCATTCCAGGTCTCACATCACTCTGACTCATATCATCAATTTTCCACACAACATTTCACATGGTTTCTTTTGGACACAAACTTGCATGGCCTCGGTAGAAAAACTGCACAATGTGGACAATAGCCCACAACAGACAAGCACAGGCTAAGGCAGTCAAGCAGACAGGAAAGGGCATCACGTGACAGTAGTATTGTGACCAAAAGGAAACACATGATGATGCTAGGGGGTTCTGACATGAAGATAGAGAATGGCATTTGGTACTAAGTAAAAGGGAGAGAAAAACTGAGCAAGACTGAGAAAAGACAATGGAATGATCACTAAGGTAAACAGCAAGGGAAATATTTCAAAGTGGAGGAGCAGCAGGCATCTCAAAGGTACATGGTCAAGTTTCTATCTTAAAGTTTGATCATACACACCTATAAGACCAGTGGTGAAGCATATAACATAGGATTACTTCTCTGTCTTTCACTTCTATCATCTACCTTTTTGCTGTCTATAGTCTAAATAACTAATAAACTGTCTAAAACAGTCTTACACCACTTTTGACTTAAGAATACATTTTAAGTACAAAATAGGAGAACAAGACATATGTTCCTTTAAAGAGTAGAAATAACAAATCATTCAGTTAAACACTGAAACATCCACTAAAATGTACAAGTGTATAAACAGTTGCATACTCATCATGAATCACAATAGACCCTTCACAGAAAATACCCTCATAACAGATTCATCACCAGGATTTAAAAAAAAAATGTGTATTTGAAAGTAGTCTATGATAACTTCTTTAAATTTCTTGCTGGATTGATGGACAATAGTAAGGAAGGAGATAGAAGGGAGAGGAAGGAGAGAGGAAGTTAGAGACAAAGTAAAGGAAAAGAAGTGATGAAAAAAAGCAAAGAGCTTCATGACAGTTATGGGGAAGTGGCTGAAAAATTAAGTAGGGAACCACCCAAGTCTGCTCTTGACTTGGTGCTACTTGGTGCTACTTCACATTCCTCCGGAACTACTCTAGTTTCACAATACTTGAGTGGACAGGTGAACTTAATGCAGCCAAAGCTGTATTCATCTTATGTGTCCACCTTTGGAAAATGAACTACTGGGACACTGTTCTATCAGAAGGGATCAGTTTTATACAGACTTTGATTCTATACCATAGGTGTCTCTGACCTCCTCCTCATTGAGCTGATTATTTATGCTCTAAAATATTTTTCTCTGCACTGGTTACTCAAGGATCACTTCCTCTCTCTCCAGCCTCCACTACTTATTTCCCATCATGCCACCACACCACACTTGCAAGTCATTCATAGCACCTTTACTAATATTGCTCTTACAGGTTGTGGGTCTCTGTGGCTGTCCTGGTAGGACTGTGAACTTCTTGGGAATAGAGACTGTGTCTCAGTCAGAAACTCTCTTGCATGTAATGAGAGTGAGCTTGGAAGGTGAGCTGTTAGATACATGTGTTCCTGCACATATGCACAGACAGTTGGTTTCTCAGCAAAGGGTAGTTTTCATATACTTTTCTTACACTTTCAATAGTGATGGCAATAGAACTTCAAAATATAGTTGCTTCTCTAGAAACTTTGAAAACTCTGACTGATGCAGATAGCACAGATATCCACTCATTTACAAGTCCATATTAAAATACAATATATAATTTACCAATTATCTAAAACAATTCTAAAAATACAGAATATAAATTTTCATAGGAAACATAGCCTGTAAAGGTGAAATATGATCTATTCCAGGAATGTTTCCTGCATATTGGGCATAATATAAGTTTATAGAGCAGTGCAATTTAAAGAGAAATTTGCAATTTCATTTTGAAAGACTGGTACCTGTGGGAGGTCAATAGATGCTTGCTGAAGGGAAAAAGAACTGAAATAAGAATGAGAGAGCGGCCAGAGAGGAACAGAGAAATTTTCTTAAAGCTGTGGCATAGATACTGAACATAGTTTACAAAAAGTAAATAGCTGATACCTCAGTATCTTTTCATTTAAATTATACCTGTCCCACTTACCTGTCCCCCCAAAAAAATCAAGTGAACTGCTGAAATGAATATTTTCAGTGTTCCTGAATTTTTAAGAACGGTTTCCTCTGTTCCCAATGCAACCAGTTAGAGCTTCTCACAGCTGCTCCAGCTCTATCAACAGCTTTTGGTGACCACTTGATGAGTCAGTGACCTGAGTCCCCAACCCATTCACCATGGGAGCTCTATTTTAATTCTCATGACATTCAGAGAAAAATGATTATTAAAAGTTTGGATAAAAAATGAAGGGAAAGCAAAGGAAGCACTGTATAAAAAAAGTGAGAATGAAATGTCTTCAAGGATGACCATAACCTCCAGTGTTTTAAAGCTTATTTGAAAGTATCACTTCAACCAATCAGTGAAAAGGAAATAGCTATTAACAATCTCATTTGTAAGTGCCATTTAATAAACTATTGGAAACTTTTCATGGAATACCCATGGAAACACTATACCTGCATTAAGTTCATCCATACAATTATCTTTCCAGATTCAGATATACTAGTATTGTAACATTTTATTTTAAATAGTGGTCAAAGTCACTCTGGTACACCCATACCCAATATTCAAATGACATTAATTTCTGATCTCACAGTGAATGATTTTAATCCTTACACCAAACTGCTTGCTTTTTCTATCATTACTATAAGACACAAATAAGTGTTCAGAGATGATACTACTTTTCAGAATAATTTTACATATATTTTCTCAACTATCCTTCCAAAAAAGCAGTGAGATGGAAATGCAGCATTTCTCCCTTAGATGAAGAAATGAGCTTGTGAATTGATGCAGTTAATGGGAGAAAAGGAGCGTGAGTTTAGGTTCCCTGAGAATCAATACACTGGACTTTTTATTTGACTAATTCATACTGATAGCATGCAGAGTGTGGAAGATTTTTTTTAAATTTATTTCAGTGATCGTGGATGTGTACATTATGGTTGGGGCTTAAGCAGCCCCCAGAATTAGGTATAGAAGATTTCAGCTTTTAGGTATAGAAGATTTGCTGCCCTAGACCTCCTTATTGATCTTCGCAAGTGTAAAGAAACTTCCATTAGCCATTAGAATTAGAAATTCCATTAGAATTAGGAATTCTGCAAGTATTTGCAACAGGTTTACAGATGAGAGGAAGTGGAGCTATTGTTGCAGACCAGAGAGAGGAAGACTGAGGCTGGACATCTGGAGCTGGGGGTTGTTTCTTGCCCTCGATTGTACTGTGGTTTTGGGCACTGGGAGGTGCTGGAGGCTAGGAGTTACTGCAGGCTAGTGAAGTTTTAAAGGATTTGGGAGGCTTTGAAGAAAGCAGGCAGAGAGAGAAAAGCAGCAGGGAGAGGCTGAGAGAAGCAGAGAGGAAAGAGAGTAAGAAGGCTGCTAGTTGTCTCTCAGAGACAAAGAGATAAGACCATCTTTGTTTTTTTGTTGTTGTTTGATCTTCATTCATTCTTTAAATTTCTTACAATATAGGTATATGGTTGTTGGTATCCCTGGGTATGCCTTCCCCATCTTCTCATCTCCCCTCCCTCAGATTTCTCTCCCCTTCTGTTTGTTGATTTATGTTAAGCCTATTGGTCTCTTCCTTTTCTGTGGCACTGTCCTTTTCCTGAGTGTGAAACTGTTCCTGGGACATGGAAAGCTGTGCTGATAGGTTTGCAGGCTTTTCTTTGGGCAGCCAACCCATACTCATTTGAGGTCTATCAATGCTTTCTCATTGTTGACTGAATTCTCCAATCTGTTCTCTGTGCCATTTGCCAGCTTCTTCACCTTACAGTTCTGGTGTCTGGCTTAGAAGCCCTTGCCCCCAGCCACTGTCATAAAGAAGTTTCTCAATAGGATGAGTATCTGTGGATGGCTATTGCAGATTGTCTCCTCTGGCAAACCAACTGTGGTTACAGCCTATCAGAGTCACACCTGCATCCTTATCACGAGTAGATGAGCCACAATCCCATTTCTGATATGCCCTCTAAGAGAGCAAGGTACCCCCTCCCCATTCCATGGGAGCAGAAGACCACAGAGTGTGGCAGAGCAAAGACTAAATTTGGAATGTATTCTTTTGCTGTGGAACTCCCACTTCAGACTGGAGAATGAAGGAGGTGAGATCTTTGGATCTAGGTGTCTTGAATCTCAGGGAACTTTGCTGAGAACTAAGAGACTGACTGGACTGGGACCACTCCTGTCATCAGTGACTCTTACTTCTCTCTTTCTCTTTTGTAAGCAAACCATGTTTTTGTTTGCCTTTAACTTGGTCTGTCTTGCAACTAATGGTGTGCACAGTACTGAAGGACCTGACAGTGGCTAGTTTGATTTATTTCCCTGTGAATTATCCTATTATAAATGTTATATAAATGAACACACAACCTGTAACTATCAATATCTAGTTTATTTCACTCAGCAAGTGCTTGATGTTCATCCAAACTGAGGTGTTATTCTTTCACAGCTGAGTAATATTTTTGTATAAATTAGCTATATTTATCTATCCATTCATCAGTTGATGGACATTTGTTTTAGCCTTTGGTTATTGCGATAGTGCTACTTAGAGAATTTACATCTGAATGTTTTGTTGTTTTTTTTTTTTGAAAATCTATTTATCTTTTTAGGAAATAAGAATGAAATTGATGGGGCATATAATTCTGCACTTAAACATTTTGAAGCACTCATTATTTTATAATATCTACACAATTTTATGACTACCAACAATACATGATTTCAATGTATCTACTTCTTTGCCAAAATTATTTCTCATTTTCTGATAAATGTTCTTATCTAAATATAATAGACATGAAGTAGTGTTTTATTTTATCCACCTTTTTTTTTCAAACATGAAATACTATATCAACAATACTATATAGTTCAGGTGTGCTATTATGTTTTATTGTTCTTTTATTTAGGTAATATTGATTTAAAATATTCCATTTTTCAGAAGTGCAAGTGTTAAGCCACACCTTGACTCAGACACTCAGGAAGATAGGCAAATAGGAAGTTTATTGAAAAGCTCAGCTGAGGGCTCCTGGGTCATAGTAGAAAGTGAGACCCTGAGCCCCAAGTACAGTTCTTCCAAGCAATTTATAGTTTTTCAAAAGCTTAAAAATGCATTCTTGCTTTTCTTGCTATATAGAGGCATTCGCTTTGTGTGAGGCAGCATAATATTTGCATAGAATGCAGTTTTTTACATCCCCGTCATACATCAAAATTAATGAATATTTTGGGAGTAGACCTCCCACCTTGAACAGGGTGTTCCTTCTCAAGATAGGGAATGAATCTGAATCTGTTTACCAGGGTAGGGGGTTACCTCCTTTTTTTTTTTTTTTTTTTCAATTTTTCTCAATGTGATTTCTCCCACCTGTGCACAAGCACAGAGATCAGACAGCAATAAGGGTAAATGTACAGGTTTATTTACAGTAAATGGAAAAGCAAAGATTCTAATAGTCCACACCCTTACAAGTACCCCAAACAGGAACCCCACTTCTGCTCTTCAGGGAATTGAGTGGCACTTACCTCAATCCAAAATCGCCAAGTTACGTCATTGTCCTTTGGTCCTCTATCACTCCCAACACGAGGTTCAGCTCAGATCTCTCTGGTTATACCATGGCTCAGCAGCACATCAGAAGGGTCGCCTCTCCTCCTCCTTTACACAATTACTGACCCTTTGGGCCCGATGCTGGGAGATCCTCAGATGACTCGGCTTCTGGGTTCTTTTCCTCCAGGCATCAAAACCTCTGAACTTTCTAAACTTGCTTCCTCATCTCTCTCTCCTTCCCAAAAGTTCATGTCTCAATCTTTGCTCTTTTTTATCCTCTATCCCCCTCCTCCAAACCAGCAACCCAAATTTCCTCTATACACTCTCTTTATGATACATTTCTTTTTCCCCACCTGGGGTTTGCATCAAGGTGAAAGTACCCTTCTTGCTTAGGACTCATTTATGTCTGTGTTTTTCAGACACAGCTAATGGTATCAAGTGTCTAAATTTCAATACTGCCCATATTGGGGTCCTGGCTTCATTCCCCCATCTTTGTTTTCAAACTCAACATATTTATGTTGGTCCAAAATAATCCTGTACCTTCTTTATCACTACATATAACAACATTATCAAACTGAAATTGGGTCAAAAATGGGGCAGAAGCTTTCAACCAACAGGCCACTTTTAAAATGTGGTTTCTGCCATCCAGGTTCCCTCAGGTTCCTACTACCCACATGTAGCAGTTGCCAGACAAACACAGTTTAGCAACAGGATTTTATTTACAAGAGTATTCAATAAGGGAAACAAAAAGTCTGTAAAACCACAAATAGCCAATATTCTTATCCCAGTCACCATTTAGTCCGAAAGTTCCAAACATATGTCCATGGTGGTGCCCCAAGAATTCTGCAAATTCTTGTCTTTCTCCAGCATCTTTTCTTTGCTTCTTCTCTCTACAGTGTTCTGAGCTGCTCTACTTCTCCAAGGCTCTTCAAACTTCTTCCACAATCTCTGATGCACAGATCAGCTTTCCAAATCTGCCACCTTGCTGCTACCCCATGTGTTTCCTTCACCAGGCCTGCCTTTAGTGGTATCTGGCCAAATCCACCAAGCTTGCCCTCAGCAGCCCCAATCACACCCAGCCTGCCATTCTGGCATCGGACTCTACATCGGTTACTTCCCTGCCAGCCATTCTCACACCATGGCTCCTTGCCATAACCAACTCACTCTTCCAGGGGGCTTCCCCTGGCAGGCCATGTAGGCCTGTTCTCTCAGCCATTCTCATCTCTCCTCTTTTTTTTCCACTCTCCTCACTCCTCCCTTTTTATATGTCCTCTCTTTTCCCGCTTCCTATTTTCTCTCTCTCATGTCTTTCAAATCCACCCACCAGAACATTTTGGTGCTCATACAATTTTCAACTGCATCACTACTCTGTATCAAAACATGTCCCCATATTAATACCAGTTCCAGCAGTTATCAAGGAAGATATCCATTATACAATACAATCAAACAAGTATCCAAATACAGTATCAGCAGGTTATAGTATTTTCAAGCAAACAAGTATCCAACAATTACTATCCAAGAGGAAAAATTAAGCAAACCTTTACATTAACCTTGTACATGAAGAAAAAGGATTAAACTTACTTATGTTTTTTAAACAAATACTTTATATCATTAACAGGTTTATAGGCCCAATGAGTTTCAGTTTCTAGAACATCATTGTCTGCAGCCTTTTTTACTCTTAAATAATGCATCCAAAGTTTTATACCAAGCTTTAGAGAGGTGTGTGTGGTTAAAAATACATCATATGGACCTGACCACTTTTCAGTCAACTGAGTTTGGTCATCTTCAGTCTCTCGGGTCTTGAATAAAACCTGGTCACCACTCTAAATGGGTGTAATGGTTCATCTGAGGGTAAGGCAGTTCTAGAGAGTGCAAACTTATGTGTGATTACCAGAATCTCCTGAATATGTTTCACATATTGTTTGATCCTGCACTCCTGCTCAATTTCCGGTGTTGCATTCAAAACTGAGGCCTGGGAAGGTCTCCCTAAAGCAATTTCAAAAAGGCTCAGCTGCAGCCTGCTCCTAAGGGCAACTCTGATCAGAAGAAGAGCAATGGATTAGTACCTGGTCACAGCACAAATGTATATCTTGACACAGTTTGCCAAGGTCTTTTTCAATGAGTGGTTCATTTTTCCTGTCTGACCAGAAGATTGTGGTGTCCAGGCAGCATGTAGTTTCTAGCTTATCTGCAAAACACTGTTTACCTTTTGATTGATGTCAGAGACAAATGAAGGTCCATTATCATTCTGTAAAGAGTTTGACAGTCCAAATTGAGGAATTATTTCTTTTAACAACAGTTTTTGCAGTGTCTGAAGCCTTTTCAGTTCTAGTAGGAAATGGTTCCACCCATTCTGAGAAGGTTTCTGCAAAAACTAGTAGATTATAGTTACCAGTTGTCCTGGGCATCAATGTAAAGTCTACTTGCCTCAATATTGTACTCCAGTAGCTTTTGGGTGGGAGTCAGTCTTAGGATTGTTCCTGGCACATATTTGACAACAATACTCCATCGAGCAGCATGGTGCAAATTGGGACCCTTCAAATACATGGGTATGGAGTCCAGTAATGCATCTCTCCCATCGTGGAATCCTTCGTGAAGATGTTTTAATACCAGATAGACTAGTGCCTCTGGGAGCAGAACATACTGTGAGAGTTCATTATCCAAGTTGAGCCGGCATCAAAAGTATTGAATCTCCATTCACCGGCCCTCTGATCATCTTGTTCAGTGTATGTCGGGGTGTACTGCAACAAGTCCATGAGTTGAATGAATGCATCCTGTGGGAGCAAATAAGCAGCAGCCTTACCCACACTATCTGCTGATCTGTTGCCCTCTATGATGTCAGATTTGCTTCTCTGATGTCCAGGACACTGTATCACTGCTACAGCTAAGAGCAGGTTCACTGCTTTCAATAGTGCCAGGATTTCCAGTGGATGCTTAATGTCCTTGTTGCCAGTTATAAGGAATGTCCTCTCTTTCCAGATAGTTTCATATACATGCAAAATGAGAAAAGCATAGCATGAGTCAGTAAAAACATTGACTCTCTTATCTTTGCAGAGTTCCAGGGCTTGGGTCAAAGCTATCAATTCTACTTTCTGCACTGATGTTCCTGCTGTGAGGGCCTTGGCTTCCACAATCCTTTGAGTGTAACAACAGCACATACTAAACATCGATGTCCATGGTCCTTGAAGTTGCTTCCACAGGTAAACAGTTCCACAAAGGCTGGTCAGACAAATATAACCCTCTCGCATACACAGTCTCGATAGTCTACAGTCAATTATGAGCTAAGGGATCATCCCTGAGGCTCTCTGCATTATTTGGAGCAAAGTAGCTTAGTTCAAAGAGTTGATTACCTGTAAACACACATTGGGGTTGTCCAGGAGGGTAGTTGGTACTTTCCCATGTGTCCTGCACTTAGCCAAAGCCCACCTTTCTGTTCCAATAATATCAGCACCTGGTGTGGTGCATATACAGTAATAGGCTGTCCCAAGGTGAACTTTTCTGCTTCAAGCATCAGGTCACAAGTCGCAACCACACCCTACAAGCAAGACAGCCAGCCTTTGGCCATGTTATCAAGCTGTCTAGGTAGGTATGTAATGGGCTGCATGTCCAGTCCCAGCATTTGGATTAGCACTCCCAGTCTAATACCTCGTCTTTCATGTACATACAGCCTGAAAGGCTTCCTTAAGCCTGGCAACCTTAAGGTCGGAACCTCAGTCAGTTTTCTCATCTCCTGACATTCAGGGGCCCACTGTAGGAGACAAGAGTCTTGGCCTTCCAGGGCTTGGAAGAGTTTTAGCAATAAGTCCAAAATTGGGAATACAAATTCTGTAAAACCCAGCCATTGCCCCAAATCCTTGCAACTCTCTCCAAGTACTAGGGATCTTAAGAACAGTAATTTTTTCTGCTTTCTTTCAGTCTTGAGGCTCTGTTTGCCTTTTTCATTTTTAAATTCTAGGTATGTCACCTATTCTTTACACAATTGAGCCCCTGTGGCGACACCTGATTGCCGCACTCTGCCAGGTGATTTAAAACCAAAATGGTATTTTCCAAACAAGAATCATAGTCAAGGTTGGCAATTATTAAGTCATCTACATACACATACTGCAAAAGAATACCTTGTTTCAGCTGGATCTGTAGATGCTCTCTAGCCACTATCTCCCCAAAGATGGTGGGGAAAATTTTAAATCCTTGTGGAAGCACTGTCCAGCAATACTGTCACACTTTTGGAAATTGGGCCCTGACACTCAAAAGCAAACAGTTTTTGCTCTCATTTGTCTATAGGTGTACAGAAAAAAGCATCCTTTAAGTTCAGCCTGAAAACCAAGGAAACTCTCCAGGTATACTAGTCAACAGTGTGTATGGATTTGAAACCGTTGAATGTATATCCTCCACAATATCATTAATTGCACATAAAATGGGTAAAATGGTTCTCTTCAGTATGGGGCTTCTTTATAGACACTATAGGAGTATTTTAGGGGGAGCAGCAAGGTCTAATGAGACCATTAGACCAGAAACTTTGTCAATAGTGCCTGAATTTTGTTAAAGCCCCTTCTTTAAGGGGATGCTGTTTTTTTCTTGGAGGTTTACTTCCCTCACTTAACACAATTCTCACAGGTCTTGCATTTCTGGCACACTCAGAAATTCCATCACCCCAAACTTTTTCATTCACTTTGTTACAAATATCAGTAGGCAGTGTTTCCCCCTTTGATGGGGCATCTCGAGCAAGTGTAATCTTGATACTGTAGTGCATATTCAGGGGGTATTTGTATGTGTACTCTCTGATCCTGGGGTGCAAAAACAAATTTTGCCTTCAGTTTACCGAGGAGATCACAACCAAGGAGTGTGATAGGACATTCTTCCATATACAAAAAGCTGTGCTGCAAATTTTTTCTACCCAATCAGCACTCTAGAGGTGCGGGTTTTCTCTTGTGGTGTTCCCATAACCCCAGAGACAGGAAGTTTTCTCACTGACCCCAGCTAAGTTAGAATTTAGGACCAAATAGGTTTCTCCCCTATCCACTAAGAAATTAACTTTGTTACCTGGGCCTTCCAGAGAGTAATTTCAATCATCTTGTTTGCATCAAATGGAAACCCTGAATCCCCCTATTCCTGTTCTGAACCATTTTCCTGAACAACCATTTGTCTTCTCTCCTCCCTCCTTGGTCTTCTAGTCCTCCTCTCTTGGTCATTTTCAGTTTCATAATATTCCCTCCTTTGCACACTCTGTGCTCTTTTGGACCTATTTCCCCTTTGCACATTCCTGTTCCTTCTCTCATTTCTTTCCCTTATATAGGGGCAATCATATTTCCAATGACCATACTCTCTACAAAATGCACACTGGTCCCTTCCTTAAGGCACTCTCCTAATACCTTCTCTATTTCTGAATCTTGGTATGAATCCCCTTCTCTCAAATGTCATTGGAGGCTCAACTCTCTCCTTTCACCTGTTATATACTCTAAAGACTACATCTATCATTTGGTGGGTAGATATTCTCAAGACATTGTCCATACTATCAAGCTCCTCCTTATATTGGGAACACTCTGGGCAACAAATTCCATCTTCACCAAATCTGAATTCTCTGGAGTCTCAGGATTTATATCCACATGACTATGGAATACCTGAATAATCCTTTCTAAGAATTCTGAAGGGTTCTTGTTAGCTCTTTGACATATCTCTTGGACTTTCCACAGTGCTTTTACTTTGGGACTCCTTGTCCTAGTCCCACTAGCAGACAGTTTTGATAGTGCATTATCAACATGCTCTCACTATTGGGGTTCCAGTCAGGTTCTGTAAAAGGCACAGCCTCCTCTGGCTCTGGATTATCTCCATTTTCCACATGGAGATGACCACCCTCTTCTCTAGCTTTCCCTAAAACTATTCTCTGTTCATCACTTGTCAGTAATGTAAATAACAGAGATTGAATGTTTGCACAGCTAAATCAATGGGATGTAAAAAGTTGAGTCAAACAGATGGGCCATATTATCAGGATCCTGCCAGTATGATGGAACAGACATTTTCCAGTTTAAGAGATTCCCTGGGGAAGGGGACTATGTGACCAAAAATATCCAGCTGGTCTGCCCTGTTTGTTAAATTCTCCCACTGGGAATTGATGAAGGGGAAATTGCTCTGCTCCAAATTCTGTGCCTTGC
>PVHY01005787.1:0-80037 GCA_004024945.1 Uropsilus gracilis | reverse complement strand
ATTTTTTCAAAGAACCAGCTTTTGGTTTCGTTAATCTTTTGGATAGTCTTTTTGGCTTCTAGATTATTTATTTCTTCTTTTATTTTTGTTATTTTTTTGTCTTCTGCTGGATTTGGGGGTTTTCTGTTGCTCTTTTTCTAATTTTTCAAGTTGGTAGATTAGGTTGTTTTTTTGGTTATTTTCTTGTTTTTTGATGTGGACCTGTATTGCTATGAACCTTCCTCTTAGATATGCTTTTGCTGCATCCCAGACATTTTGGAATGCTGTGTCTTCTTTGTCGTTTGTTTCGAAATAAGTTTTAATTTCTTCATTTACCCATTCTTTCTTTAGAAGCATATTGTTCAGTCTCCAAGCGTTAGGTGTTCTTCTTACTTCCTTTTCATTGTTGATTTCTAGTTTGATGGCCTTGTGGTCTGGTTAGTGAAAATCTTTAGATGTCTTTTTCTCTGTTCACTTTACATAGTGATCTAAGAGGTACTGTTTTCATATTCAAATGTTTGCTTATCTTCTCCGGCCCTAGGTACTGGGGAGAGAGAACAAACAGCCCAGGGTTCCTATACTTAGATAATTTATGTTCTAGTGAATCTACTATAAGAGACAACAGTCTTCACATCTTAACTAAAAACACAGTGTTGTCTGTGCCAGAGGTTTTTAATTTTTTTCTTGGTGAAATATGAAAATATTTTCCATGTTTGAAATTAAGTAACTTTTGTTTAAATCGAAAACACAATTCTTAAAACTACTTTCAGAGTCAAAATCCTTTTGTTATAAAAATCACAAGGTAGTGCAGTAGTATTTCCAGTTTAGCAGGACCACGTTCGATTTTGGACTTTAGACAAACTGTTGAGAATGGAGGAAAACTGTTTATTTACAGAAAATGTACTCACAGACCTTTATGCATTAGAATGAAAATGTTCCTGTTGCTCTTCTAGTCACCTCCCAAATTCTTTGTAGATTTTCCAAGGTACTCTTACGTAAATACATAATTAACTTGAAAACAATAAAAGTTTATTTTGTACTTGCCTAAGTATTACAGCTTCCACCTATTCCTCCCCCATTACTTCCACATGCTCCAGTTTTTCTTTGCCTTTACTACAATCAATCTCTGAGTTCCAACTGCCTTATAAGCCAGCAAGGACCAAAAGAATTTCCAGAGGTAATTCTCTCTCATTGTACCTCCTCACAGTGACCCAATGGTAAAAAAAACACGTGAAAGAAGGGAGGGGTCAGGGCAACATGATTTTGGACAAGAAAGATATCGTCTGCATACTGTATTCTGGGAAACTTAACATTAGTGTCAAAATGAGTGTATTTTCACAGATGGTTTGAGAGCACTTACAGAACAGATATTAAATCACTTGCATAACAAAAGCAGTTAAATCACACTAATTTTTTTGTCTTTTTCAGATTATATTGGTGGATTGACAAAGAGAATGCTATGGTTCTGGGTAAAAGATGAAACCACATCTTGTTTGATTGACTTGGCCCAAGAAAGCAGATGAATACCTTCTTGGATTAATTCCTTCAGTTATGTTGCTGGGTTATATCGAATTTTTATCACATTTATCTTTTTTTTTTAATGATTGAGATAGAAACTCACAAGTAATTCAACTTGGAGCTCACATGTTCTTAAGGATTACTAATCTGTTCATCAAGAATAAAAAGTTATCTGGTAAATCTAATAATGAAAACAATCCTTTCAGTTAAAAATCAAGTATAACTCAAGTGAAAGTGTCCTTTGACAATTGGAAAGGCAGGGATTTTAGTAAACTGTAAGATTGAGCTTCATTTCTTAAAATTCAATCCTTAGTGCCAGAGGAATAGTAGCTTGATCTTGCTTGATCAAACCATACCACATTTCCAAGAAACATTAATAAACCAAAGGTATCTACAGGAAATCTGTCAACAGGATAGCAGAAATTATGTCTTGTGAAATTGCTGAAGATAAAATGGTTTTGTTGGAGAGACAGTCAAGTCCATATATCTTCAAATTTCTGAAGGAAAGTTACATTATATATAAACCTATTATTTGTGACTTCAGAGGACAAAACTAGGCTTGAAGTAAAAAAACTACACATAGACAAAGCTTAATTCAGTGTAAGATTTATACATTTCTAGCCATCAGAATTGTGTGCCTCTCTCAGATTGTGGTAGAGAGAGTAATGGCCTCTAAAGATGCCCATGGACCCCTTGAATATATTTCCATGCAAAGCCAATGGGACTTTGTAGACGTAATTAATTTAAGCATCTTAATTTAGGGAGATTATCCTGGATTATCGACATGAGCCCAGTGTCATCACAGTGGTCTTTTAATGATGGAAGAGGGAGGCAAAAGAATCAGAGGAGATGGGATGATGGAAGCAGAGGGTCACAACTAAAAATGATAAAGATACTAAACGCGAGCTTTGGCTGGGCATGGTGGTGCATGTCTGTAGGCGGCAGCCTAGGAACCTGAGGCCAGGGCCAGGGATCACAGTTCAAGTCCCGCCGGGGGCATGTAGAGAGACCTAGTCCCAAAAAATAGGTGGACATGGTGGTGTGCTCCAGTAATCCCAGTTGTCTTGGGAACTGAGGCTGAGGATTACTTGAGTCTGTGATACCCCGGGCAACATGAGCCTGCAGTTCCACAGGCAAAATTAACGAGACCTAGTCTCAAAAACAAACAAACAAACAAACAAACAAACCAACAAACAAAAACTAGATGCAAGCTTTGAAGATGGAGGGAAAAGTCATAATTCAAGTCAAGGAATTCAAGCAGGATTTAAAAACTGCAAAAGGCTTTCAGATGGCACAGATCCTTGGAGAAAAGCTCAAGCACACCCCCACTGCAGCATAGACCTAGACCTATAGACCACTGGTGCGGGTAGGGTAGGGTGAATTCTATGCCACCCAGGGTCTCAGGGTTTTCGGTTCAGGGTCTTAGGTTGGGGAAGCTGACTACTAGCTCCATGCGGGCAGGGCATGGAGGTCGGGCATCTCTCGTGGGACATGGGCGGGCGGGCAGGGGGGGTCCCCCTCTTATTTACTCCAACCTCAATGAGACCCACACTAGGAATGAAAAAAATAGTTTCTCCAGCTGCCGATATAATGGAGAGGAAAGGAAATAATAACGACCCTAGATACACTCATCACCTGGGTAGGACTAACAGCATGTCAGGAACCACTAAGCTAAGAATGTGAGACCAGCAATTGAGGTCACAGATTTCTAACTGCATCATCTCCAGGATTGGGGAACCAAACCCCCAGTCCACAGTTACATGTAACATGAATAAGGCTTCCTCCCTTACCAGTCAATAGGGAAAGAAAGTCACAGAGATGTGGCTGTGACTCCATGGCAGAACTGCTAAAATGAGAGAGAAGAGGAGCTGGACCAGCCACCTGGGGGAAGTCTGTCTCCAGTAGAGAAAACCTCCACTGCCAGCAACCGGGAGTTGGGCTCCCAAACCAAGATAGGAAAACTGTAAGGCACACAAGCAGCAACACATGACAGACACCAGAAAGGATCCTGGACAAGTGGACCACGTATTTGCCCTACAAGTTCCTGACATGTATGGCCTGACTATCCTCCTCAGTTATTCCTGGAGATCCAAGGAGCCCTGTCTGTTGCTGTCCAGTATTCAAGTCCACACTCAGAAAAAAAGGACATAGTTCCAGAAGAAGAAAAGACCCATGGGCCAAATATGGACCAATGACTTGCTTCAGGAGTTGGAGTGACCAGAGGGGGAAGAGGAGAAAGGGGGTAGAGTGAGGAGTAAGGTGGGGGATATGGTATACAAAATGGAAGGGAGGGACAAACCTAAGGGGACCAACAACCATACAAACATGACCAATGTTGTATGAAAATTACAAAATAAAAAATTTTTAAATAATAATAAAAATAAAAACTGAAAAAGGTCAGCAAACTACAGTCTCTAAATGTAACTTAATTCCATACGAACACCTTGATTTTGGTTCAGTGAAACTTTTGGAATTCTGATTACATTACTGTATTGTTTAAATATACTAAATTTGTTGTAGCAACAAGAGGAAACTAATGCAGTGGGTAATGATTTTCCATCATAATAAGTATAGTAGTAGGAGTGGATGATTTTGACCAGATGGTTGAGATGTGTGTAAAGGAATTGACTAGAGTGATGTAGAAAAACTTTTTCACCTGGGCTGAATGGTCTTTTTTCATTTTTTGAACATTTTTGTTTGGAGAATGTTATTTCTCCTAACTTTGACTGGGACCTCTTTATGAATAACACCCAAACTATATCTCTAGTCCTGTTTTCTCTTACATTTCAGTCCCACATATCTCATTAGCTAACATTTTCATTTGAACACTTGAAAAGCCCTTTACATCCAATGTGCCTGTAGGCAGGAAAGATGCAGGGATAGAGAGTTTAGAATGCAAAGAGATAAAGGTGGTTTTTCTTTGAAAGTGGACATATAAAGTCAATTTCTTTTTGTTAATACAAAATTGAGGAGATTTAGCCATGCAGAAGTCTAATGATTAAATTTTAAGTACTTTTGTGCAGCCAACTACATAGATGATTTTTATCCTGTAAAGGGATAAAGTTAACCATTTTCCCACTTAAGTTGTATTCCTTTAAATTATTCTTAGCTACTATTTTTTTTTCTTAACTATTATTTTTAACACACAAAAGTAGACCAAATAATATCTGAACCTGATATGCATGTCCCCAGCCATCAGTATGCTCCATCAGGACTAGGTTCAGCCCAGTGAAATGATAAATGACAAATGTGAATTAAGCTTGAGGAAGCTATGTATTATGCTGGTGTGGAGTGCAGGCTTTTGAGTCAAGCTGTCTGGATTGGAGTCACAGCTCTACTATTTATTGAATGAGTAATGTTGGAAGTACTGGTTAACCTCCTTTACCTCAGTTTCCTTTTCTATAAAATGCACATAAATAGATTACATGCCTCATTAGAAGAGATAATACAAAAATAGATACAAAAAGAGATCATACAAAATTAGAAGAGATAATACAAAAAATTAGCTTATAATGATAATGGCATACAGCAGGCACTCAATAAATACTGGATTAAAAAAGAAGAAAAAGAATTCTCTTGACCATCAACTCAGGTGGCATTTGTTTACATACAAGATTAAATTCAAGAACACACTGGCTAGTTTTCCTGTGTCAGCCTGATTCATCTTAGTCCCTAATTTCCTGCTTGAGTGAGGCATCATTTTTGGTTTCCTAATGCCTGGTTCATGTTGACTTGATGTCAACATTCTCTCTGATATTCAAGTGACTAAGTCTGAGCATACCACAATTCCTTTCTGGTTTCTACCCTCCCTGCTCAACACTGGCAACTTGACCCACCTGTTCTTCAGGGCTTTCAGGATCACACCACTCCAGGAACCCTTTGCTATCATCACCTTTCACACATTGTAATATGTGCCACATTACCGTTCTGACTTGGGCTCCAAAAGAACATTTAATAGTCTTGGCAAATTGTTTTTAAAAAGAATTGACATTGAAAGATAGATATTTATATATAAATGTGTGTTGTTTTCTAAATTATTGAAATTAAGTCCAACATGCCATTAGTAATTAGAGAGGTTCATACATTAGGACTATTATTTTTAATAAATAAATATGATAGATTTGGATTTATCTGTATTCTTTTGCCCAAATCAGAGAATAGACAATAAGTCTACCAACCACAAACTAGGCATCACCATTTTCTGGGAGGCATCTGAATTGTAAACTTAATGATTCACAGAAAATAATACATTTTGATAAAGTTGGCCTTCCCCAAATTATATCTGTAACATAATAACAAGTAGCTATTTTAAAAGGTATCCCAGTGGCCATACAATTAGGTAGAGAACTAGGAAGATCAAAAATAAAAATATGTGGTTATAGGAGAAAATAGATAAAGAAGGGATGGCATTTTGTAAAAGTTGTGTACAAAACTTAGCTTTGTTGAAAAATTAACATTTGTATAGTACTTTAATATAAATAATTAAATTTGTTTCTTGAGGTAACTGATTCACTGTCTATGTTTTTTGGGGAGGGTTCCACACCTCTACAAATGTACATTATCACACCATACTCCCCACTTAATCTACCCTAGTCCATTGAACTCACTTCTCTGTTTGCTTTCACTCCCCCCAAAATCCAAAAACACTTTTTAAGGTATACAATTAACATACTAGAATAATCAACCATAATTCAAGTGCACAATTTGGCGATTTTTAGTATATCACAAGGTTGTACAATCATTATCACCAAATAAAAGCTCTAGTCAGGAACAACCACTGTCCATTTCTTCTCCCCCACCGCTCTGGGAACCACTCATCTATTTTCTAACTCTCTGGACTTGTCTGTTCCGGATATTATATATAAATGGAATCATACAATATGTGAAACTTTTCTGACCAGCCTCTTCTATTTTGATTGGCTTCAAGTTTCACCATGTTGGACTATATATGAGTACTTCAGTCCATTTTAGTGCTGAATAATATTCTGCAATATGTCACAAGAATAGATATACTATTTTGTTAATTTACTTATCAGTTGATGGATTTGTGATACTCCCACTTCTTGACTTTTATTCATACTTTTTATATTAATAGTCATATACAAGTTTTGTGTGTTTTTGATTATTTTAAGTATGTGCATATGAAAAGAATTGTTAGCTATATGATAACTTTGATTTTTTGAGAAACTGACAAACTTTTCTAAAATAGTTGCATCTTTTTACATTCCCACCAGCATTATACGAGGGTTTCAGTTTTGCCAACTCTCTTTATTATTATGTGGCATTTTTATTCTAGTCCTCCTGCTGGGTGTGAAATTTTTATGGTTTTGATTTTTAATTTCTTAATGATTAATGATATTGGTTATCTTTTTATAATGTATTGGCTAGTTGTTTATCTTCTTTAAAAAAAGTGTTTTCAAATCCTTTCAAGTTCTTGATATAAACTGAAAACAAAACCATTACCAACTGGATGCTTTGTATATATTTTCTCCTGTGAGATTTACTTTCATCTTTTTAATGTGTCTTAGATACACAAGTACTTTTCATTTTATTAAAATCTGATTTATCTATTTTTTTCTTTGCTTCTTGTGTTTTGGTGTCATATCTTAGAAACCAATCTAAGGTCATGAAGATTTATACCCATGTTTTTTTCTACCACTTAACATCCTTACCTAAGACTTTGATGTCTTAGTACTTAAACTTAGGTCTTTAATTCATTTTGAGTAAATTTCTATATATGCTATAAGTGATAACTGGTTTTGTTTGGCTTGTTCTTAGTGTTTGATTTTTCATTTGGAAGTTTTTGCAATGCAATTTTTTTCTGGTCAATTTTTAAGTTTTTATGGCTTTAGGGTTTTGCCTCATGTTTCAAAAGTTTTCGTCCTCACCACCCCCCCCCCAAAACAACAGAAAAACAACTCCCATGGTTTTGTCTTGTACTAGAGGTTTTGCTTTTTAATTTAAATTCATGATCCATGAAAGATTTATCCTCATGTCAGGTGTGAAACATGGATTTTCCCCCCTGAATGGCTATTTTTTCTTTTGTTTGTACTTGAATAATTGAAAAATTCCCCCCAGTTAAATAACCAATTTTACCAAATATTCCAAATTATCTTGTTTAAAAAATACTTCTCTACTTATTATTTGATGTAACTTATCTGTTCATAAGCCATTACCACACTGTGAAATTATTACTGTTTATTAATATATTTTAATATCTTTTTTCAGAATTATCTTAGTTCAAATAATAGACCTTAAATGGTGGCCCTGTTAAAGAATAAGTGTCATATTGTTTATTTCAGCTATGAAAATATTTTTTAATCTTAATTCTGAGATAAAATTTGTTATTTTTTTGTGCATAATCATTATTCTTAATAGCCATGCATATAGATATTGACCCATAAAAATATTTCATCAGGAGAAGATTAGAAATAATCTGTAATTGTGCTCCTTATAACTTCAAATGCAGTCTATGGAATGATCCCACTAATATTACTTGGGAGCTTTTTTACAAATTCTGAACCTCAGGTTTACTAATTCAAAATCTGCATTTTATTAAGATCCCACATGTGATTTGTATGCAGGTTAAAAGTTTGAAAGCAGAATACAATAGAGAATTCCCTCCAGGATAGTAATCCACAACCTTCACTGCACATTAAGTTCACCTGGGGGAGCTTTTAAAAAATATTGAGGACTGGGTTGCACCTCAAGAGATTAATTTGTTGCACTGGGGTTGGGACCCTTGGCACTGGTATTTTTTAAAATCTCTAATTACCATCAGGGTGGAGAAACAGTGCTCTAAAATTAGTTTGCCATTGTTAGGGTTCTAGTTTCTTAAAAACAAGACAGATGATTTCAGCATCTGATGAAGTGTCATTAGGAAATAAACTTGGTCCAAAAGCATTACCCCTGCAACTTGCATCCTTAGAATGTCTCAGCTATTGCACCTACCTGAATTGGCTTCATCTCTCACATTTTCTTTGGTTTCCTTGATAACCAACTCTTGTTTCCTGATAACTGTTTCTTCTTCAACTTTCTGGTTAGATACTCAGTACAGGTTTCTGACTAGATTGCTTCTTTAAGTTACTAAAAATCATACTCGTTTTCTCAAGCAGTACATCTACTTCTTCTTCTTCTTCTTCTTCTTCTTCTTCTTCTTCTTCTTCTTCTTCTTCTTCTTCTTCTTCCTCCTCCTCCTCCTCCTCCTCCTCTTCTTCTTCTCTCTTTTTTTTTGAATTATTTCTATTCAGTGGCTCTTAAAGAGGACCTGCACATAAAAGAAAAAAGTATGTATCCAATAGTGAGTTTAAATTTAACATTTGGGCTTAGAGTCAGAGTGCTGCTAAAGACAGATTTGGCAGCCATTATTTATCAGCAAGTTATTCATAACTTATTTTATGATTTGCCACAAAAAAGTTGTCTTTTCCTACTTTAGAACAATGTAGGGAAAAGAACAGTAACTCCCATGTCAGACACTTACTTTATTTGATCCTTACCACAAACTTCTAAGTAGGCATTCTATTAACAGATCAAGAAGTAAGCATAGAGACTTTAACTACATTCACATTGCATAGTTGCAGCTATTAGTATCAGTGGTAGGATTCGAACCCAAGATTGTGGGGTTTCAGAATATGACCAAGAAGCCACCATGCAAACTGATTCTTTTCTACTATTGTCCTCTCCTACACTATTGGGTAAAGCTTGCCTTCCTGCTTGCCTTCAAGTTATCAGTAGGATATTGAAGACTGAGGCTTGAAAAGTATGCTTAGAAGCTGCTGACTAGGTAATTTCATCTCTACTTGATTCCATCCCTATTTTGTGTCTGTAGTGGTGGTTGTTTAGGCTATTTTTTAAGCACTATGTTCTCTTTCAGAAACATATACACAAAAATAAAACACAAAAAATCACACAAGAAAAAGAGAGGAGGCAAGGATGCCCACTCTCTCCATTACTTTTTAACATTGTTTTGGAAGTTCTAGTCAGGGCAATAAGACAAGAGAAAGATATAGAAGGGACACAAATAGGAAAAGAGGAACTGAAACTATCATTATATGCGGATGATATGATTCTATATGTAGAGAACCCCAAAAAATCCACAGAAAAACTTATTGAAATAATAAACCAGTTCAGTAAGGTTGCTGGTTACAAAATCAACACACAGAAATCAGTAGCTTTCCTATACGCAAAAAACCAAGCAGAAGAAGAAATTAAAAAAGTCATCCCATTCACCATTGCACCAAAAACAATTAAATACCTTGGAATAAACCTAACAAAACACGTTAAAGAACTATACAAAGAAAACTTTAAAACGCTACTAAAAGAGATAGAAGAAGACACAAGGAAATGGAAAGACATTCCTTGCTCATGGATAGGAAGAATTAACATCATCAAAATGGCCATCCTACCAAAAGCAATCTACAGATTCAATGCAACCCCCTTAAAAATTCCAATGACATTCTTTAAAAAGATAGAACAAAAATTACAAAAATTCATATGGAACAACAAAAGATCTCAAATATCAAAAAACCTCCTCTCCAAAAAAGGAGAAAATGGAGGCCTAACTATTCCAGACTTCAAGCTATACTACAAAGCCATAATACTTAAAACGGCATGGTACTGGTACAACAACCGACAATCAGACAAATGGAACAGAATTGAGAGTTCAGAAATAAAGCCATACACATATAGCCAATTAATCTTTGACAAAGGAGGGAAAAACTTACATTGGAACAAAGATAGCCTCTTCAACAAATGGTGCTGGGAAAACTGGGCTAAGACACACCAAAAAAATGGACCAAGACATCTCTCTCACACCATGTACAAAAATTAATTCAAAATGGGTAAAAGACTTAGATATCAGACCTGAAACCATAACATACATAGAGGGAAAACTTGGGCAAAACCCTCCATGAAATACAATTCAGAAACCCCTTCCTGGAATCATCTGCAGAAGGCAAAAAATTGAAGGAAAACATAAACAGATGGGACTTCATCAAACTAAAAAGCTTCTGTACTGCAAAAGAGACAACAGAAAAAACTAAAAGAAGCCCAACTAAATGGGAAAAAATTTTCACCCTTCACAAGAGTGATAAGGGATTAATAACACAGATCTACAAGGAACTCACACAACTAAACAAAAACAAAACAAGATGCCCAGTCAAAAAATGGGGAGAACTAAAAAGACACTTCTCCAAAGAGGAAATACAAATGGCCAACAGGCACATGAAAAACTGCTCAGCGTCACTGGCAATCAGAGAAATGCAAATCAAAACCACAATGAGATAGCACTTTACACCAGTAAGAATGGTCCACATCAAAAAAAAACAGGCAACAACAAGTGCTGGCGTGGATGTGGAGAGAAAGGAACACTCCTACACTGCTGGTGGGAATGTAAACTCGTCCAGCCACTATGGAAAGCAGTATGGAGGACCCTCAAACTCATGAAAATGGACTACCATTTGACCCAGTAGTCGCACTTCTGGGAATCTACCCAAAGGAGACTCAATGTGGGTACAAAAGGACACCTGTGCTTGGATGTTTATTGCAGCACTATTTATAATTGCAAGGACATGGAAACAACCCAAATGCCCCAGAACAGATGAGTGGATAAAAAGATGTGGTATATATACACAACGAAGTATTACTCATCAATTAAAAATGACAAATTTGATGACTTTATAGACACCTGGATGTACCTAGAAGAAATCATTCTAGCAGAAACGAGCCAGATAGAAAGGGACAGAAACTAAATGGTTTCACTAATATATGGTCAACCAAATGAAACTACACAAGGGGAGAGAGGGGAGCAGCTGGAGCGGGCGGGGAGGGGAAGTGATGGTGATAGGTGACCCCCAGGGACTGAAATGATGTAAATAATAATAATAAAGCAGATATTGGTTTAAAAAAGGGAAAAAAAAAAGAAAAAGAGAGGGGTGGAGTTGATTCTTTCCTAACTCTTCTTTCCTTCTCTTTGATGAGAGGTTCCTGACTTCAGTGGTGCTTGTTGGACCTGTTTGAATGTATGTTTTCTTTTGTCCCTGCATCCTGCATGTATTTGAAAAAGACAAAAATGTGAACTATACTATTCTTGAAATACTTTGCCTTTTATTACATTCTCAAATTTTGAATCAACATGTGATATCAGATATATCAGAATACATAATATGTATCAGAACATATGAAATACCATATAGCAGAATTGTGTAGGGAGAACAGTGGAAAAAGGAAAATAGAAATAATTTTTCTTCTGTAAACTTAAACATTCAGTAATCTCATCTCCAATAAAATAAATTAAATATACACATATACCTGTACTTCACTGTAAATTACAAATAGATCTTACCACTTCAATACTGCCTCAACTACTGATATGATCAGCTTTAGTGGAATATTAAAACTGTGTGGTACTATTTCCCTGTAGCTTACAGGTTTTGAACTGCTAACAGGAACAAAAAACAGTAAAATAAATAGAATACATCTACAGTAATATAAAATTAAGTTTATAGCTTTCCTGCACATACACAAAAAGGTATTTTTTTAGTTTATTTTTGATTGCATATATATCACATATATATAATATATATGTATATATATTCTTAAATGTAATATATATATGTATACATATATATATTACATCACTGTCTACCCCAAGATTCTCCCATATCCTTATCACCTGTTAAACCATCTTAATCTTTTGTGCCCTCCCCCTCCCCTCTTTTCACCCTCTTCCTTCTCTCTTGCTCTATGATTCAGTTCTGTTGGCAGTTTTAAATTCTTCTTATCCGTTTGTTTGTTTGTTTTTCTGTATCCCTCATATAATGAGACCATCTCATATTTCTCCTTTTCTTTCTGACTTATTTCTGTTAACACAATTCCTTCTAGCTCCATCAATGTTGCTGCAAATGACATGTTTGTCTTCTTTGATTGATGCATAATATTCCATTGTGTACATATACCACATCTTTTTCAGCCATTCATTAATTTTGGGGCATTTGGGTTGTTTTCATGTCTTAGCAGTTGTAAACAGTGCTGCAATAGACATGCATGTACAGTTATACTTTCTAATTAGTGATTTTGTGTCCTTTGGGTAGATTCCCAGTAGTGGAATTGTTGGGTCGAATGGTAGTTCCACTTTCAGTTGTTTGAGGGTCCTCAACAAAGCCTTGCATAGTGGCTGGACCAGTTTGCATTCCCACCAGCAGTTTAAAAGTGTTCCTTTTTCTCCACACTCACATCGACACTTGTCGTTGCCTGTCTTTTTTTTTTTTTTTTTTTTTTTAATATGGGCCATTCTTACTGGTGTAAGATGGTTTCTCAGTGTGGTTTTGATTTGCATTTCCCTGATTATTGGTGATGTGGATCATTTTCATATGCCTACTGGTCGTTTGTATTTCCTCTTTGGAGAAGTGTCTTTTTAGTTCTCCCCACTCCCCATTTTTTTAACTGGACTTTTTTGGGTTTGTTTGTTTGTTTGTTTGTTTGTTTTTGTTTTTGTTTTTTGAGACTAGGTCTCGCTATTTTTACCGGTGGAACCGTAGGCTCTCGTTGCCCGGGGTACCACAGACTCAAGCAATCCCCAGCCTCAGCTTCCCAGGTAGCTGGGATTACAGGCGCGCACCACCACGCCCAGCTAGTTTTTTGGAACTAGGTCTCGCTACAGCCCCAGACGGGACTCGAACCACAATCCCTAGCCGCAGCCGCTTCATAGGCTGAAGTTTACAGGCACGAGCCACTGTGCCCCGCTGGACTTTTTGCTTTGTTAAAAAAAGGTGTTTTAAATTATGTTTAACTGTTTTAAACTTTGTTATCTGTAACTGCATTTAGTAATTAAGATGTGACTATTTTATTTGACTAATACTTCGAATCAATTAAAAACAAATTAAATATATCAGGTTACCTGAAAAATTGTAGAATAGGTGAATTTTTCTCCATGAATCCTTTTCCTTCTTTTCTGCAGTGTCTGCGTGCATTCTTCATTCTTCCAAATATTTTTATCCTTCTGCTGCTCCTGAAATGGCCTACTATTTTTCTCTGTAGATTCACCAGTCCAATAATATTTCTTTCCTTTCCCTCCTCTTTCTCACTGAACTCTTATTACATACAAGTTGGTAACTTATAAGTTAATTTAAATTAACATTAATTACTGACAACTGCCTTAGGAATTGGAAAAGAGTTTTAGGAAAGATCTTCCCCTGTGACTTTCTTTCTTTCTTTTTTTTTTTTTTGAGACTAGGTCTCGCTGTTTTTGCCTGTGGAACGGCAGGCTCTTGTTGCCCGGGGTACCACGGACTCAAGCAATCCCCAGCCTCAGCTTCCCAGTAATTACAGCTTCCCTGTAATCCCCGCCTGGGATTACAGGCGAGTGCCACCACGCCCAGCTAATTTTTGGGAACTAGGTCTCGCTACAGGCCCCAGGCGGGATTCGAACCGCCATCCCTAGCCCCGGCCGCTTGATATGCTGAAGCTTACAGGCACGCGCCACCATGCCCGGCTCCCTGTGACTTTCTAATGCCACCTCAGCAACAGATTGATTAGTTTTGTTCCTAATCAATTTAATTGATCAGCATTGTACATGTGAAAAGAATATGTAGTTTATTTTTTTCTTCCTTTTTTTTTTTTTTTTTTAATTTACGTTGTTCTTTAGATCACAACCTCTGGAAGTGTTTTTTTAGGATACCTCCCTCTGGTGCCCCTTTCATTCTCTCAACCCCCACTTTTTGTTGTTTACTAGTTGTGCTAAGTCCATTAGTCTCTTTCCTACGGCAGTGTCCTTTCACTGGGTGAGGGACTGTGTTGTTGGAATCAGGCGAGCCTTGCTGGTAGGTTTTCATTCTTAAATTTGCGTTGGGGGGCCTGTCTGTATTCATCTGTGATCTGTCCCAGTTTTCTTGCTGCAGGTGGTCTTCTCTAATCCCACCTCCATTGCTTTGCTGCTTTTCCTTATGGCTCTGGTGTCAGATTTAAGGGGTCTCACCCCCAGCCAGTGTTAGTCAAGAAGTTTCTCTGTGAATACAGGTATCTGTGAATGGCCTTTGAAGATCATCTCCTCTGCCTCAGTTTACCGTTTTGACGTGGGGTCGATTACCCCATCTTTGGTCATCCTCTCCTCTCCCATAGTGTGGGGGAGGCTGTGATGCTCTCATTGAAGGCATCTCCAAAATGAAGTCCCGGGTCTTCTTGGCCTGGTGAGCACAAAAGTGCGCATGGTGACATCCTATCTCTACTGTTGTTTCTCTTGTCTCTCATGCACTGGTTCTCTCAGTTGTCCATCTGCTGTGTCCATCTCAGACGTGTGGGCTGGATTTTTGCATGGTCCCTCGTCCGTTCTATGCTGGGGTTTGTGTTGCGCATGTTCTTGATCCTCTGAAGTTTAGCTGGAGTAAGAGCGAAATGGAAGGGGCTCCCCTCCCCCTCCTTGCCCGCACCAGCTTTACCTTCCTGCGCGGGGCACAGGCCCAGACTGCGGAGCCTGCGACCTCCCATGCTCCCCTTGGGCTAGGAGCAGAGGGCAACATGGCTCGGCTGATATGAGCTGCAGATGGCTGCCCTGTGAAGCAACCATCCGCTGGTGGGGCCACTTCCCCCACGCTATCCCCCCTCCGGGGCTCACCCGGCTCAGGGGGTTTATCCTGGAACCTTGACCCCCTTTGCTCCCCGCTGGCAAGGGAGCCCCAACGGCCAGGGACACGGGCACGCAGACAGCCGTGGGGCAGGCAGGACTCCAGAATATGTAGTTTAAATACAGAGTAGTACTTCATTAAAAGGGCTATTTTTTAAACAATATCTTCCACATGGGGTTTTTTTTAACACAGTTACAATGACAATTAAAATAATTTCAACATCACAAATCAGAAAATCATCTTTTCCTAGCTTTATTGCTATGGTATATCTGATATGTACTTTTACATTCATAATTTATAACATAAGAATAAAATGTCACGTTTCCTAGGGATGTCATGAGTTAATGACTTACATTAAAAATATAAAATAAGAAAATAATTTTGATAGTCATAATCTTGTGGTTTTATGCATTTCCATGCATAAAACTATACAGGTATAAAAAAGGATTATGTGTATGTATTTGTAATTTTAAAAGGGTACTAAGTGTCAATTCATACAAATATTATATCAGGAAGAATAAAACTTTTGGAAATGTTAAGTACTCTGAATGAGTTTGGCATAGAATTTAATTTCTGTGTGTGTGAAATTTTTCCCTAATTAGCAAGTCAGAATAAAATGAAGAAACTACTGGAACTTTAGATCCATGTTAATTATAGGTTTTAAATCAATATTGCTGATAGAAACTGAGTTATAATTTTGAGTTTCATTTACAGTACTATTTAGTTGTACATCTCATGGATTCTATTTTTAAACTATAGCACCTAATTTGAGTTTTTCCCTAAAGTTTTAGAATTGGGAGAAAATAGGCACAGCTTTGCAAGCAGAATTGGTTTTAGTAATTATGCTGCAAGGTCTTTGCAAATGCTTACCCAATTCTAAATTGTTAGCTTGATTTTCAAGGCTTTTGTGGACAGTTGAATTATGTGTATTTCTTTCAAATAAATGAAAAGTTTTGGATCTTCAAATTAATGTGGTTAAATATTGTACATTATTTTAACAAATGTAGTATTTACTCATTTGTTATGCTTGTATTTTTTAACCAATTATAAATTATACAATTGAATGTGTACACAATGTTTTTTCATACTGAGTCAAATTATAACAATAAAGTTGGACCTTTACTTTCAGAAATTGATAAATCACACCTAAAACTCAGAAGTAATTGTGAACTGTTTATTCTTTCTGATCATTTAAAGTAGAGTTTTCTGTTTACCTGTGGAATTCTTCATGTATAATATTGCTTGCATATGTAATATGGATTTATTAGCTATTTTTAATAAATTTGCACTCAAATAAATGAAATGTGAGTTTAATGATGTTCTTATTTTATATTAAAAAACTAAAGATAGAATTCATGCTCTTACAAATAGGTGTTTGGTGATTGTTTCTGAATTATAGAAATGAGGTCTTTTGGGGAAAATTTAAAATGTAATATTGCCAAAATTATGAATTACTTGAAAAAAAAAGGCATCATTTAAAAACATGATAGTGATTTATCAAATATTTACTTTGTATCAGGCACTTCATATGTAGTAAACCTGATTTGTATAGCAACTCTGCATTATTTCATTTTCTCTTTACAGAATCTGAGATTTAGAGGTGGGAGTGAGGTGGCTACTTAATATAAGATCAAATGGTTGGTCTATGCCAGGATTGGATCTCAAACTCAGAACTAGTCTAATATTAAAACCTAGTATCTTTTAACATATAGATATATTAAGAAAGGATCGGAAGGGAATCAGGAGTCAGGTAGGTCTGGGTTCACTATTGGTTATGTTATCTCTACCACTTAGTGATTGTGTGTCAGCTTAAATTCTCTGGGCCTTAATTTTCTCATGAATAAGTGGGTTTAGTAATATCCACCTCAAGGTGATAGGTTTATAAAGTTTGAATAAGATAATCCATGTATAGCATTTAACAAAGTGTCTGCACATAGTCAGTATCAATAAATATCATCAGTCTTTTTATGTTTCATAAAAATAACTCAAAGGAGAAAGCGACATTTATATATGCTAGCAAAAACATCATTGCAGGCAAAATTTTTATAACAAATCATCTGATCTCATGTAATACCGTATTATCAGATTTAATTTAAGAAAAATAATTTCTGAAGTGATTGCATGTTTTATAGTTCTGCTTTTCATATTCCCTCCTTGAAATCATTCCTTATAACCCCAGTGCCTATAGTAAATGCAGATGTAGTATTAGTAGAACAGACTTGCATTGAGCATTTATGTACCAGGTACTGTTCGTGAAGTTAGTGATCTAATGGTGAACAATAACAATCTGCACCCTCATGGAGTATATAATCTAAAGGGAGAAACAGAATAGTCAAATAATAACCCAAATTAATATAAAACTGTATTCTTGGGGAGGTCCATGAAAAAGATGCACATGGTGTTACTAAAGATTCTAACAAATGATGATTTAAATTAATTGAGGAAGTCAAGCTAACCTTCCATGAGAAAGAAGCTTCTATGATGAAGAATGAGTACAGAGTACAAAACAGTGGAAAGAATATTGCTAGTTTAGAAAATGTCACCAGCTAAAATCTTGCATATCAAGGATTGTAAGACCTGTGTGTGCCTGGGGATGAAAGCCAGAGGAGTGTACTCCAATGGGAACCAGAAGGACCAGAATATTCAAGGTTTTGAAAGCTGTTGCCAAGGAGTTTTGGCTTTAAGAACAATGAGGAGGCATTGAAGATTTTAACAGAAAACAATATATTAGGTTCCATTAAAAGAAAGAAAGAAGCCAGGCAAGGTGGCTTGTGCCTGTAAGCTTCAGCCTATGAAGTGGCTGGGGCTAGGGATCGCTGTTCGAGTCCCGCTCAGGGAGGGCAACACAGCGAGACCTAGTCCCCCAAAAAATAGCTGGGTATGGTGGCCCGCACCTGTAATCCCAGCTACCTGGGAAGCTGAGGCTGGGGATCGCTTGAGTCCGTGGTACCCCAGGCAACATGAGCCTGTTGTTCCATGGGCAAAAATAGTGAGACCTAGTCTCAAAAAAAAAAAAAGAAAGAAAGAAAAAAAGAAAGAAAAACATCCTGTAGCATGGAGAATTGCCAGAAAGAAAGAAGAGTGAATAGAAGTGGATTAAAAGATCATGTTACTATTTAAGGCAAGAGGTGATTGGCTGAATTTGGATGGTGATAGTGGAGATATTAAGAAAATTGAACTGATTTGAGTATTTTTAAAAAGGGTTTTTATGGATTGGATAATGGGACTTGGGGGATAGTGAAGTGTCTTTACCATAAAACATAGTCATTCTTTAGAGTTAAAGTAATTTGGAAACTAATTGAATTAACTAGAACAATAATAAAGACAAAATCAGTCTAAAATGTACTCAAAGATTAGAGTTTATTAACAATGAAATACTTAGGAACAATTGACTAAAAAAAAAACTTTAGTATAAAGCAAAATTATTTCCTATTTTTGCTGATAGCCATGATATAGCACAATTTGAAAGAGTATTTTAGAAATGTACTCAAAGATTAGAGTTTATTAACAATGAAATACTTAGGAACAATTGACTAAAAAAAAAAACTTTAGTATAAAGCAAAATTATTTCCTATTTTTGCTGATAGCCATGATGTAGCACAATTTGAAAGAGTATTTTAGATGTACTTTTACATTTTTGTGTGCAGATTGTGGATTGTGGTTGTGCTGTTGATGATGCATTGCTCTTGAATGTCTTTCATTCCAGCATGGTCAAAGCCCTAACAGGTATTAAAGTTCACAACACCTCTGACAAACAGTTTATGGGTAATTAAATTCTGTGATCTACCCACTTGATATATGAATCAGTCCTAGTTAATATGCTCTTGCATATTTTAAATGAAATTTAAAAATTTAAATAACAATAATTGCATGTCGTAGAGAAATACAAAGGAGTTTAAAGTAACCATGAAAATTCCTAAATTCAAAAATAAGACTCCTTTAGAAATATGTGAAACTTTGCTTGAAATAGTTTAACATTAAAAACTGATAATTCAAAAAAAATTTAGAAGTCTGCTATGCATCAGATACTGGTAAAGTTGGTTTACAACTATGCACATAAGATGTGCATACAATTATGCACATAAGATGTGGCCCCACTGACTCTTGTCTTTGAGGAACTCGCTGTCTAATGATAGAAAACATCAAAGAAGTAAATAATTACAAAACAAATTGGGAAGTGTTGTAAAAATATATACAGAAGTGCTGTTCTAATGCATGAGGATAATGTACCTAAGGCACGGCCTGTAAAAATGCAAAAAAAAATGTTTTACTATAATAATAATCATTCTAATGCTGCGTTAACAACAGTTTTTGTTTTTCTTTTTTAAAGCACAGACACATTTCTGTTCTATGGGATTATGAGGGGCTTCACAAAATCTATGAACTGACTCTGTGGCAAGCATCTAATTTAAAGCTCTTCTCTTCTAGAAATGTGTACCCTACAACTGTGAAAACTGAGTCCTCCTTCCCCCAGGTTAGTGAGCAGAGGTGATGGCAGTGTTCCTTCCATTCCACCTTTAACATTAATTTACTCACCTGTTTGAAAATCTGTCTCATCGCTGTAGTTCATATAGTGAAAATCTAAAAAATACAAATCAGATTCTTCACAGCATTAATACATTTATATTCATTCAAAATATATTTTAAAAGGGATTATAATGTGTCAGGTATAGTTTTAGAGGAGGAAGGCACTGTACCTTCCCAAGCTCACCCCCAGACTACTGATATAAAATAAATAGATAAAATGTATTATAGGAGCTATGTAGAAAAATAAGGGCAATAAGAAAATGTGCTGATGCTAAGTGTGTTTGGGATGAGGGAGTACAGGAAGTGCTTTCTAGAGAAGATATGTGTTTAGTCTAAGATGTTTACTTCATCTGTCCTTGTAAAAACAATGGTTTGGTCTATATTATTATATCTAATTTGTATAAAAAATAACTGTGTGGCAACAGTACTTTGATCAACTGGAGTTATATAAGGAGTTTCAGGTTCCAGAAGTTTTTCCCAGTTCCCATTTATTTTGAAAATGTTTGCTTATTAAAATATTTTCTCTGTTGAGACATACTAATGGGCTTTGTTCTTACACAGGCTGATTGCAACAGCATTGGAATGTGTTTGTAAAATTAAAATACAAACAAAAATGCTACAGTTCGAACATTGCTCTTTATTAGATTTGCTACTTTTCAGTCAGTTTTACAGACTGTAAATTGTACAGAGATAAAGCAAGAAGCAGATAAGTGCCAGTTGCAGGAAACTTCCATGATATCTTCTCTTGGGAATCAGCATTTGATTATACTTCCCAAGTCCACGCATGCAATAGAGGTGGGCTCTAGAAGACAGAGAGTATTACCTAGCTGTAATCCCATTATTATGAAGAACAAAGTTACAGCAAAATCAAAATTTAAGTTTGAGCACGTACGTAATAAGCTATGTGTCACGAATAGACAATTTGTAAGCCTGATATCACCTGAAAGTCAGAAAAGTAACAATCAAACTAAAACAGAATTCGCTACAGAGAGATAATGCTTTCTCTTGGGAAGCTTACTTCTAGGAAAGAGAGAGGAAATTATCTATAGCAAATCCCAGTGAGTGTTACTTTTGAAGTTAGCGGGATAGAACTACCACATGACCTAGGGACCTTCCTTGAAAAACAAGATGTTACTTCCGCGTTGCTGCTGCTAGAAGGTGTCAGAGTGGGCATTTTAAGGGAATTAGGTCGGGAGACCTACTCGAAGTCTGGAGAAAAACTGAAAGAGCAAAGAAACAGAGACCCAATGTGTGAGTGAGACTATACCTTAGGGGAGGAGCCTTGGATAATTTATACAGAATTGGGCCCGGATCCTGTTACAAAGAGCGACCCACCCAGCATTTTTTAAAAAGTGAAGTCAAGTTAAAATGAAACCAAAGCTTAAAAGTAGAGAAGTTTCTCGGCTGTGGCTATAAGGAACAATCAGTCCCACCCAAGTGTGTGTGTGTTGGCGCGGGGGAGGGGGGCGAGGGGGTGCGGGGGGGCGGGGGCGGGGTAGGCGAATAAAAACACCAACCTCAACCTCTCTGATTCCGTTGTATAGAAAAACTCCCATAAATATGAACACTGCTTCAGGGGAAGAGAGTACAACAATTTCATCATATACTGTACGTGCCTAGTGTGGGTCAGTCACTGTGCTCAGCTCTTTCCCCAAAAAGTAGCAATTAGCTTTCTCATAAAAAACAATTAAAAGATCAAGAAATGTATTAGCAATACTTAGGGTTTTCTTACCTTTGTTAGCCAATAGACTTAATAATCAAGTCAAGATACTAGAGCAATATTTTTTCAAAAGTCCTTTTTTGTGTTTTACTGAGTTAAATTGCCAATATCATCTAAAAGAAAGAGAAAATTGTGGAGGTAAATTCAATCAACTGAATTTGAGTAGTGTTGTTCCAGGGACTCCATTTTTGCATTTTCTATTCCTTATTCCTTATGTGATTACATTGCCAAAAACAAACTATTTCATCATGTCTTGTAAACTTTCTGACCAAACCTACTCCAAAGTTTGTGTGTATTATCGTTTAATTGTGATTTAAAAAAAATACTGAGTTGCAGCAATTAGACAAAAAACAGGATACAGTCAACCTTATATTTATTCTTATTCTACAAACATATTACTTGTTATAGAAGAATTAAAACAGCAAAATAGATATTTGAAAAACTCAGTATATCCAGTATTCCAGAAGTAAATACTGGCCAGTCTAAGAATTTTGATAAATCTTTGTATATTATGCACATTGTTTTGTAATATTTGCTTCATTTTAACCATATGTTAAAAATATCATGGGGGCAGGAGACACTTCTATATCATTTCTAATAGCAATACAATAGTCAATTGTTTGAGTAGACCAACTTTTTTTACTAAAAATTTGAAAGTTCATCTTTTTCAAAATAATATAAATAGAATATTAATATCATTATATATAAATCTTAACCACAATACCCAAACTTTATGGAAAATACAGTTCTAATGACAAAAAAAAGTGGGCAAATTGTATTCCTTAAGAATATAAGTTTAATAAATGAAAGTTCGTGTGCAGGTTTTCCAATTTCTAAAACATTATGCTCAAATACAAGGTGATTTGTAGTTCTTCCCTTTTTTTAGTTGAGGTAACATCAGTTTTCAACACTTGTATTTTTTTATTTTTCTTTTGTGAGGGGTTTCATGTCCTTTGGTCAATTTTCTATCTTCTCTGTCTTTTTATTTATAAAAACTATTTACATATTAAGTATACTAAATCATTACTGTCATAAACATCACAAATATTCCTGTCAGTCGTCCATTTGTTTTTTAATTTTATGTTTAGGTAAAACATATTTTATTTTTATATAGCTAAGTCTATCAGTCTATTATATTTTCTTTCTACCTACTGTATTATTCTTAGAAAATCTTTCTGTGCACAATGGTTATATAGTACATACATTTTCCCTAATAGTAGACTTCTAAATTATAATTATGTGCTTTATGCTTTTATGTTTTCATTTCATATGTTTCACTGAAACTTAATCTTAAATGAGACATAAGGTAAAGATAAAACTGATTTTCCCTGGATGATTTGCCAGGTAACTCAAGATCATTTTGAGTGACCCATTATCCCCCTCTCTCTAAAATTGTGTCATTTTATAATCTTACCTCCTCTATGTTAGTTATTTCTAGACTTTCTCTTCCGTTCTATTGATGTATTTATCTATTCCCCCTTCCCTTTTTTTAAAAAGAGGAACTGAACTTATTTACTTCCAGACAAAATTGTTTTCTCCCGCTCATTTATTATAGAGGAAAATAGTGGGTGTGGTTGATCTTTGGTAAAAATATAGGGAGTTCAATATGATACAATAATTTCAAATTGAAAACAGGCATTTCAGATAGGATAATTAATCCAGATATCATTTATGGTTTATTTAAAAGACCCTTTGTTCATTGAAAATTGCATACCAGGCTCTTATTGTATAAGTTCATTTTTTCAGTTTCTATTTCTGTACTGTGCAACATTTTTAGCTTTTTATTTTGAAATAAAATAAGCTCACAGGATGTTGTTTTTGAAAATATTCAGAAAGCTTTCATATGCTCTTTACACAGTATGAAGCCATTTATAATCTTCCTTCCTTCCTTCCTTCCTTCCTTCCTTCCTTCCTTCCTTCCTTCCTTCCTTCCTTCCTTCCTTCCTTCCTTCCTTCCTTCCTTCCTTCCTTCCTTCCTTTCCTTTCCTTTTTTTGAAAGTCGGTCTCATTATGTTGCCCAGGGTTGTCTCCAACCTGTGGACTCAAGTGATTCCTAGCCTCAGCCTCCCAAGTAGCTGGGATTACAGGGACGCACCACCACATCTGGCCATTTGTGGTGTTTCTGATTGGGCAAGTCCCTTGAGTAAAATCTCTTCTAAGTTGTGACTCAAGAACCTAAGCTCCACCCATTTTATCTCCATCTTGTGTATCTACCATCTCGAGGACTTTTAAGCCTGTTCACTTGGTAAGAAAAGAGAAAGATAGGCAAAGAAGTAGTTACAAGGGTTTCCACTCCCCCTGCCTTATATGTGGTCCTTTCTCCCATATTACTTTGGCCATAATTCAGTTACATAGGCCCAACTAACTAAAAGGAGGTGGGAAAATGTCCTGTATTTACCTGGGAGAATGCAAACACACATGGCATCAGTCTTTACCTTAGACATTGCTTAATAGTATTAGGGCCTAGAATGGGGGAATGTCTTTGTAAACACCAGGAACTTGCAATGAAAATCAATGGTGAGAGAGCAGTAGAAACAGTAGTATATCAAGCAGAAGAGGTATCAAAGGCAAATGTTTACCTTTGAACTTTTTTTGAATGGAATCTTTCTTCCCTCACGTTTTTCAAATGACTGTAAATTTTCTTGTATTGAATTATCTTTGTGAGCCTCTCTTTTTAATTATAAGTTTATTTTCCAATTAGATCTATACATCATGATAAATTTCTCTTATTTTTAATTTCTATACCACCTACTTCCTTTTTTTGTCTTAAAAGCTCATCTCTTAAATATATACATGAATGATAGCAATGACAGTGGGAATTTTCTGTGTATTTTGATAAAAACTGTAATTATGCTTTAATGCTATGCCTAAAATTTGCTACTTATGATGTAGTATATCTTTATTTACACTTGGTGTTGTAGTTCTGGTTGCTGGCGTTGGGAGTGTTTCTCCGGACCAAAGTTTGTGCACCAATTTTTTTGATGGAGATAGGTCCTGGCAGATGGTTGATCCACTTCATCGTGGGGCTGCTGCCAGTCTCTGTGGTTTTCCTCACCCCCTAAAGTGGGAGGGTCCTTTGATCATGCTGAAAGCATCTCTGAACGTGAAATTCCATTCCCATCATTGTAGATCACAGTGGTTGTATTTCTGAAGTAGTTTGTCTCTATAATTAGTCTTAAAGTCCTGAGTCCTGTGTCCCATGGATCTGACATGTTCGTTGTTCCAGAATACTTCTTTGTTTTGCATCTCTGTATTTATGTGCAACTGCCATTGAATCTCTGACTTAGTTGCTTCTGGTGATGGGTGACTGGATTTGGAGAAGACCAGAGAAGACCAGACCCCTATCACGCACTACCCACCGCCAGCTCATGCGGGCTGAACCACGCATGTGGGCAGGACTACCCCGCCTTCCCTGGCCACCTCGTGGTATGGTGATGGGGGGATGCCCCCAGCCGCTCCCCCCTACCTTGCGCTCCCCAAACCCCTAAAGGAGCCCGGCAGGCTGAATGGCCTGGGGCTCAGCACTGGGCAGCACGGCTGAACCGGGCGTCCAAATTTGGGTTTTACTGTTTTCATTCATTAACATGGTAAAATTTATTTTATCTATTTATTTATTTTGAGACTGGGTCTAGTTATGTTGCCTGGCAGGGTAGTTTCAATCCCATAAACTCAAAGTGATTCCCAGACTAAGCCAGGTAGTTGGGATTACAGGTAGCTGGGATTACAAGCTCCCACCACCATGCCCGCTGATTTTTTGAGACTAGGTCTCGCTGTGTTGCTTGGGGTAGTCTCGAACCCGCAAACTCAAGTGATCCCTCCCCTCTTGCCTCCCAGAGCTTGGATTACAGGTGCACACCACCACACCCAGCTAACATGGTGAAATTTAATAAACCCTCCTTTGGTTATGTTGTTCCGTTAACGTAGTATTAGATTTAATTGCTGATGTTTTATTTAATCTTTTTGCATGTTTTCATTAATTTCATCAGTCTATATGCTATCTGCCTCAGAGTTTGCTCTGAAGTTATGCTGGCTGTGAAAGGAGTAATAAAATTTTCCATAGCATTGTAACCCTAAAAGAGATTAAATATTGCTGATTACAGTATATACATGCCTTAAAGTTTTGATAGAATTCATGCAAAAACATCTGTGAGTCTGGAATCTACTTTCTTCTTCTTTTTTTTTTTAATAAATGAGGAATCTTTTAGTTTTTAAGAGTGGGAAAATTTTAAACCCCAGTCTTAAGACACTATTTCAGTAGCAACCTATTGTTTCTTTGGCACAATTAATTAATCTTAACTATTATAGGGCTAGCTGACAACTAAGGTATTCTCTCACTTGATAGAATAAAATTTGTCAAAAGCTTCAATGATCCAACATGGAGGGGAAATGAAACTCTTTTACAGTTATGAATTTCCCAGATATGATCATCCAGTGGTTAACTGTCCCTCTCCTCCCAACCCCCTCTGCAACTTCATTTTTAGCTTGTGGGGGAAGACCAGTTAGGCTTAAAGTTTCTTGAAAAAATTCTTCCTGGTTATGAGAATTTCTGCTGCCACCAAAAACTGTTGAAGACCCTTTTTGGAGCTAATGCTGTCTCCCTTCTGAGACCTGATGGGGGATGTGCTAGAGCAGCATCCCTCTGACTTGGCAGCCTGTCCTTTTAGAATCCCCAAGGTTTACTTACATATTAAACCTTGAAACATAGATAAATTCTCAAGTCTATTGAAGAAATAATAATTCCCTTATACTTACTGTATTTCAAACTCACTCCATAGACACAATGACCTTCTGTTCCTGTACAGAGAAACTTTTAGTCTTTTCTTATCATGCTCAGGGGAGTCAGTAGCAAAATTAAAGCACTCTAATGATTATTCTCTGTTCTTATTCCACCTAGCAAAATTTATTCTGTTTATTTCAATTATCTAATATCAAAACTTTTAAAATATAATTAGGGCATTCTCAAAGGAAAAGCTAAATGTCCAATAAATAACTAAAAAGACAATTAACCTCATTAACAGTCAGGAAAATGCAAATTTAAGCTATAGTGAGACATTACTAATCCACCAGAATGGCTAAAAAGAAAGTAAACCAAGTATTAGTGAAAATATGCTGTTGCTTATATAAGTCTGCCGGAACTTACATAATTCTGGTGGTGGGCGTTTCAATTTTTATGACCACTGTGGAAGACAGTTTGATGGTATCTTAATGCTAAAAATATACATATTCTGTAACCCAATAATTCTACTCCCATCTATACATGTCCAAGTATTCACGTGTATAATATGAATCTACATAGGTAAAAACTGCAAACCACTTAATGTTCATCAAAAGAATAATATATTCTTCAGTGATCTTAGTCTTTTTTCTCAAGGTTACTTACCTATTATGGTGAACACATGCAACATAATACCACATAGTAATGCAAATTAATAGACTCCCATTATGTGTAACATGGATGGATGAGCATCAAAATCTTTGTGTTGCAGATTATATATGTTTTCTCTACCTGGGGAGTATTTGTTTTGGATAATTCTTTAAGCTATTTGTCTTGAGCAATGTTTTGTGTATTTCACAATGGAAAATGTTAGCACATATATATGTTTTTAATATATCATACATACTTATGTATGTACATATACACAATATATACATTCTCAGACTCCTGAAGAGTATATTGAACATAATTCTATGTTAATGATGTACAGGCACTATAATAAACTGTTATTACTGGCCTGAGGTACACTTGATTTATGTGGAACATAATGTCCTAACATTAAATCACTCCAAACCTATGCTTTTAAAATTCTTGTATCTGCTTCTAAATGTGTACTTGACTCAGAAGCAGTTCTGAGTGGCAGAAATTGTCTGACTTTTTTTTTTTTTTTTTGAGACTAGGTCTTGCTATTTTTGCCTGTGATAGTCTCAAACCTGTGGACTCAGTGATTCCTAGCCTCAGCCTCTCAACTAGCTGGGATTACAGGTGTGCCACCACACCCGGCTAGAAATTGTCTGACTTTTACACTAGACTATAGTTATCTCTATTTTCTGGTGAGATAGATGGTACTATGAATATGTATAATCATTTTTGATTGAAAGATTCTAAAAAATGTGAAAAGAAAAAACTTCCTCTGGATAACCGAAAAAAATAATTAGCCAGTTTTCTGATTTACTCAACATCTCACTATGATGACATTGTTTTTGGGAGAAGGTCCTATCCCTTCTTTTTAAAGATGCTCTTAAGGATAAGGAAGTACTGTTCTCCACAACCAGAGAAGGAGTTTCCAGGAGTGGTCAGCATGGTTAAATGTTGTAGAAAAATTCAAAGGCATGAGGATTGCAAACTGGGCCAACTGGAAGGAAAACTGGGCAACAGAGTCTTAGAATAAGTGCTATGGGGTATAGCGTGGAGAGAGAAAAAGGGATGGAAATAGAGATATGTGAAGCATTTTCCAAGATGAGACTTGTGGTTAAATCCAGAGAAAGAGGCGATAATTGATTATACCAGCTTACAAAGTAGACCTGATAAAGGAAATAAAATCAACAATTCAGGTAGAAGGTTAGCCGGGGAAAGAAAAATTTCCTTTGTTTGAGTAAATGGCAGTATGGGAGAAGAGAGAGTTGTCATCTAATGAATAAATTACAGGAATCTTTTGTGTTTTCTTCCTTAATGCAACCTAAGTCTCTAGAACATATCTGGAGTAGAGAAGCACTGAAAAACTGTTTATTGAATGCATAAACTTTACAACCTGAATCAATTTGTTTTCAAGAACCATCTCTTCCACATTGTAGGACTTTCTTTTCCCTGTTAAACCCCAGCCAAATGAGAATAATAATGTAGAATACATACACTCGTGTGTGTGTGACACAGATCTTCAATCTGCACTGTTAGGTTGTATGTTAAACTTACGCTTCAAAATTGGCAAAGTGCTTTATGGTTAGCATTTACTCTCTAAATGATTTTTAAGCTAAAATTTTATATTTAACTATAAAGAATAAACTTGCTTTAGTGTAAATCACAATCCTTAAATCCTTTTTAGAAGTTCTCCAGTTGTGAGGCCTAATTTTATTAGGACAACATATAATTCATGTTAGTTATGCTAAATAATAAAGATAATTTTTTCTAAATGTTGACTATGAAGATTAACTTGAATTTTAAATATTTCATACTTTAACCCTTATCTGAATACTTAGCATCACCTTTGCACATATTTTCTTAACTTCATCACAATTAAGAAGGCAATAGTAGTGCAGTGAGGCTAAAAAATAGCTCCTTAGGATAGAAGACTAAATATAGGTATATGTGTAGAATACAAAGGAAAAGGTACTGCTAGTTCCTCTGCTAAAAAGTTCTGAAACTTAAGGTAAATAAATTTTGTAAAGATTGACTATATCTAAATTAATCATGGAAAAAGTAGTGTTATCATGACATTGTGAAATCCTCTAAGTTTAAAACTTGGCTTCCTACTTCTCATGCAAACATCTACATTTGCTGCCATAGGGATTGCCCAAGACTCTGGCTTGCAGTCCTAAATGAGTATAATTGGCATCGTTATAGACATCAGAAAAATCCCAACTTATGATTAAGAGATAACCGTCACATAACTCTAAATACATTAACATCTTGACTCCTTGGAAACAAATAAAGCCAAAGTAATATGATATTATACTCTAAGTAGTATTATATTATGCTGCTCAGAAGTCAGCATCCCAAATCTCACAACTCTTTCTTGATTAGTCATAACTGAAAATGTGATGTGATTAATTTATCATATGATTTCTGCCCTATGAAAGTTCACATTTTGGAGACTGACAAAAATACACAGGGCTTTAAGACAAGCTAAACTCCTCTGAAATGAAAGGACCAACTGTAGAGGGGAGTTACTAGAGAATAGAAGTCGTTGAATAAGAACCTAGGTGTTGAAACTTGAGTAAAGACACAGATATAACCTTGAAAAGAAGAAACAATTGGGAAGGGAAAAAAATGATGGGGTAAAAAGAGAGATTTGGGTTGAGAACAGATGTCATTAGACTCAGATTTTGTAAATAAATTAGGAGATAAGGTGAGTGCTGGAGCGGAGGTGGCTAACCTGGGAAAGCAGATTGAAAGTTTGAGAAAAAAGATTTAGAAAGCTGTTTTAAAATATTCAATAGAATGGCAACATGAGATGACTTTTAAAAGGACTTTAGGGTAGATTCAAATGCCCTAAGATTAGAGTTTTATTAATATCTAGTAATGATCAACCAGGAAGAAGGAACAGAGAAAATAAATGCTGGCTGTAACTCACAGTGGGACAGTGAAGTATTCTGGAGTACTGGAGAGTGTCTTGCATATCCTGGCACTTTAGTTGAATATTTGCATATAGGAAAGAATATCGTAATATTTATTTATTTAGTAAATGTTAATAACCTACTGGATAGCCATCCATGTTAGTGACTTTAATCATATGTCTGGAAACAAGTCCTTAATCTATAGCTACAATCTTAAATTCCTCTTTTGATTCCAGAGTCCAGACTTCCAAATGATATCTCTGCTTGGATGTTCCACATCTAAAAGTAAATTCTTCATCTTCTCCCCAAACTTATTTTTAAGTCTGATTACTCCATTTCTGCTAATGACGGTATGACCTTTCTTGTCTCCCGGATGTTAATTTTTTTAGTCATCTCTGAATTTTCCTCTACCTTCTGTAGTGTGTCATCAAGTTCTGTCACTGAATACTTTCCTTGAAATAATTCTCCTGGTTTTAATTCTTTCCCATTTCAAAGGCAACAATTCAGGCACTTCTAGGTCTTCTCAATTGGTTTATCTGCCTTTAGGCTCCATGTAATCCAGTTGGCCTTAAATACTACATGCAGACTAAACTTTAAAAAAATGTCATTTTGAGTTTCTCATTTCAAACTTCTTCAAGGAGCTGTGGTAGAGTTTGTAAGGAAGCAAGCAACCCCTGAAATCATATTTCAACACAGTTGAAATAGTTGGCACAATCAGGAGGAGATGTAGATTTAGAGAAGGCCTCTCTGAGGGGAGCTGAGAGAAGAAAATGGCTGTAAGAAAACTGGAAAGTGCCAGGGAATAGGCTGAGGAGGAAGAGGTGATGCCAGAAAAACTCAGGATAGTTCAGGGGGGCAGAAGGAGAACCAGGGGAGAGAGTATCACAGAGGCTGAAGTCGGAGGGCATGTCTAGGAGCAGATTGAATTCTTCTGTAATGAAAGTCTGTTGTATTTCGCAATTAAGGAGTCAGAATAAAGAGCAGTTTTAGGGGATGTAGGGAAGTTACCAAAGTTGAGAAAATAAAAACAAGGAGCATAGAATTCTTTCTTAAAATATTAATGAAGAAAAAGTGATGAAAATAAAGATGTACTTATTTCCCATAAACACACATTTAGAGAGGCTTGCATTAGATTAAAGCTTAATATGGAGATTTCACTGGTGAAGGAGAGGTTGATGTTATTAGGCAGAGAGACAATTAATGGAGCAAATCCCTAAGGACGTCCAAGGAGATAGAATTTAATGAGGAAAAAATGTCTTTGTCCATTTATAATCATCCTCTTACTGTACACATGCTAATTCTGATTTTACATATGTACATACGACTATACACATGCTAATTCTGACTGTACATATGTACAATGACTGTACATATGTAATTTTTTGAGACTAGGTCTCGCTATGTTGCCCTGGCCCTGGTGTAGTCCCCATCCCGCGGACTCAAGCGATCCCAAGCCTCAGTCTCCAAGGTAGCTGGGATTATAAGCACCCGACACCGCACCTGGCTGCTTTTTCGAGATCAAGTTTCGCTGTGTTGCCCAGGGTAGTCTTGAACCTGTGAACTCAAGCGACCCCGGGCCTTTTGCCTCCCAGCACTTGGATTACAGGCTCACGCCACCAGCCCCGGCTATATGTAATATTGTTAAGGAAGTTGTGCATCATGAGATTGCTAGATGAGATCGGGCACGGTGGCTCGTGCCTGTAAGCTTCGCCTATGAAGCGGCCTGGCCTGAGGATCACGGTTCGAGTCCCGCCTGGGGCCCGTAGCGAGACCTAGTTCCAAAAAAATTGCTGGGCGTGGTGGTGCGCGCCTGTAATCCCAGCTACTTGGGAAGTTGAGGCTGAGGATTGCTTGAGTCTAGGGTACCCCGGGCAACGAGAGCCTGCGGTTCCACGGGCAAAAATAGCGGGACCTAGTCTCAAAAAAAAAAAAAAAAAAAAAAAAAAAAAAAAAAAAAAAAAAAAAAAAAAAAAAAAAAAAAAAAAAAAAAAAAAAAAAAGAAAAGAAAAAGAAATTGCTAGATGATTTTTTGCAATTTGAGGAGGCAGCAGTTGGATAAGTGATTACAGAGCATTAAAGTTCAAAGGCATCATTCACTTTTGCTATGAAAATTAGTTGAGGATTGAGAATATTTTCGTACTGGAAACTGGATGTATTCATCTTCTGTAGCTCTTCAACAAGTTACCACAAACTTTGTTTTAAGTCAGGAGTCCAACAGAAGCCTCACTGGTCAAAAATAAAGGTGTAGGCAGGGCTATGTTTCTTTCTGGTGGCTTCTAGGAGCGAGTTCATTCCCTTGCCTCTTCTGTCTCTAGAAACCACTGTATTTCTTTTTTGTGGTCTCCTTTCTCCATTCCAAACCGGCAATATCTCTTGACTTAATTTGAGCCATCTCATCTCTGACCACACCCAAGAAAGGATGATCACTTTTTAAGGACTCAAGTGATTAGATCACTACTTTGTTAATACAAGGAAATTGCCCCATCTCAAGGTCCTTTATTTTAATCACATCTACAAATTCTCTTTACCAGGTTCTTCGGATTAGGATGTGGCCATCTTTAGGAGCCATTATTATGCTACCATACTGGAAGAGGAGGTGAGGTCTTTAGTGTGAAACTTTGAAGTGGAAAAATAAAAGTGTTTAGTAAAGACTTTTTTGTGCTTGAAATATGGTGCGTGTGGTGATAGGTACAGTAAACCAGTTCGAAAATGCTAGGTCTAGGGTGCCTGAATGCTAAAAAGTTACTGAGAAACAATTTACTGTTGTTGTTTTATAGTTTGCCTTATTCAACTGAAAAAGGTGAATTTCAATCGTGCTGAGGAAATAATAGGTGTTTGACCTAATTTGAACTAGAGAAACAAGAGTTTGTAGAATGACTCCTGTATTATAGGCATGATGATGGCATTAGGAAAAAAATTGGAGAAAATCCTGAATTTATTTTTTACAGGTGCCTGTAATATCAGTACATATTTTGCCAGGAATGTTTAGATTAGAATTTAGCAATAATATGTTTGGGGCTGGTTCTAAATTTTAAATGTCTTAGTTCTATTTCTTCATCCATAATTGTCAGGTAGTCTATGGATATATGTATTGCAATATAGGGCTTGTTATTGAAGTCAAACTTGTAGTAGTTTTTATTGGTAACACTATATTTCCAAGACATGAGCTAACTCTTAAAAAAAAGTCCTAACTATGAATATTACAAACTGAATACCATATTAATTTTAAATATTATTTAAGAAGTATTATAAGAAAGTGGGCCGGGCACGGTGGCTCGTGCTTGTAAGCTTCAGCCTATGAAGCGGCTGGGGCTAGGGATCGTGGTTCGAGTCCCGCCTGGGGCCCGTAGCGAGACCTAGTTCCAAAAAAATAGCTGGGCGTGGTGGTGCGCGCCTGTAATCCCAGCTACCTGGGAAGCTGAGGCTGGGGATTGCTTGAGTCTGTGGTACCCCGGACAACGAGAGCCTGCAGTTCCACGGGCAAAAATAGCAAGACCTAGTCTAAAAAAAAAAAACAAAACAAAACAAAAAAAAAAAAAGAAGTATTATAAGAAAGTTATAAGAATACAGTATTTTTCTGTAACAGGTTTGGAGTATTTACTGAGTTCCAGGGATTGTAGTAAATCTTTTTAAAAAGATTTTCAATAGTATGGTAATATTTAAAATAACAACTGATAGCAGGTGCCCCTAAAGGGAAAGTTAAAAAAAAGGAACACAATATATTCCAGTATTTTAACTATCAACAGAAATTAATCAGTAAATGAGATGGTAAATATTAGTATAACTTTTATCTGATAGCTGTTTTATTACAGACAAAAATAATACTTAAAAAACTAGCTTTGCAGTTCACAAAAATAAGGAAATGAACCAATAATTCATGCCTTAAAACTTTATGTCCATAATTCTTAAAATAATAATAAATTTACTTGACTATTATCTGATTTGTTCTCTAAATTGGCATACAGCTATTATTATGAACATTTTAGAGAGTTTTTGGAAATGTGTAATTGAAAGTCTTTTCCAGGTTAAGATGAAAGCAGTCATTTGTCTGACTATTTTCTTCTCTGTTATCAAATTTAAATTGTATTTGATACATTCATGTCACCACTCACTTATCCTACAAAAACATGTTGAATTCCTGTCATGAGAAAATCACTATGCTAGATTCAGTAAAATATTTAACATGGACATTTTAATCCTTTGTTTGCAGTTCTAAACCTATTTCCAATTGGGAAGTGACTTTTATTTATTACATTAGCTGTTTTTTATCTTCCTCTTTCTCATCTAATCTCTGTTCCTTAAAAAAATATTAGTCTTTCTTTAGTGTAAAGTCTCTCTTTCATCCTTGTCCCCTACCAACTCTTTTAACCAGACATGATCAGTGAGTTGTTTCCTAACGTATCCTTCCAGATACATTTTATGTATCAAGTGTATGTATGTATATCAAACCCCCAATGGATATTTTTCCTGCACCTTGCATTGATTTTCTAAATTTCTTCATTCCTTGTTATATCTACATACTATTCCTTTCTATGGGTATATCACAATGTATTTAAGTACGGATATTTCCACTAGTTTTAATACTATGTGATTCTTCATAAAGTTAAAAAATCTTATATATATGTACATTTATGGAATATCTTCCTAAAGATAGAATTTCTAGATGCAGCCGGGCACGGTGACTCGTGCCTGTAAGCTTAAGCCTAGCTGGGCGTGGTGACACGCGCCTGTAATCCCAGCTACCTGGGAAGCTGAGGCTCGGGATCACTTGAGTCTATGGTACCCCGGGCAATGAGGGCCTGCGGTTCCACGGGCAAAATAGTGAGAGCTAGTCTCAAAAAAAAATTTTTTCTAGATGCATTTGTAATTTTGCATAATTTGCCTTTTATAAAAGTTGTGCCTGCTTCAGGCACTCACCAACATCCTGGTGGTAGTCTTTGCTAATTTAAATGACAAAAAATGTTAACTAGGTATATTTTAAATTTGGATTTCTCTCATTATGAATGAGGTTGAAAATATATTTTATGTTTTATTTCTCTTGATTATTGTAATTTATTTTTATATAAAGAGATAGAAAATCATTTATACATTAGGGAAATTAGCACTCTGTTAGTGAGTTGCAAATTCTCTCCCTAATTTGATATTTGTCTCTCAGCTTCATGGTAGCTTCTGTCAGTAAGGAACTTTTAACTTTTATTTATAGAGTTATCTTTTATGGATTCTGAACCTCACATTATACTTAGGTTTTCCCCACTTAGATAATAAAAAGATCCTCTGTGATGTTTCTGAGTACTTTTATTACTAACAACACCTGTTCTAAACTGTTTAGTGCCTAAGATCAAGTTCTCTCTTTTAATTTATATGTGAGCTGGATTACCTAATCACCTGTGGAAATATAGTATAGTAGTAAGAAGTTTGGTCTCCAGGGTTGATAAGACTAAATTTGGACTTTTCTCCTTCTAGGATGTTCTACCTTGGATGTGTATTAAATTAAACTCTCTTAGTCGCAACAGCATCATCTGTAAAATATAATGATAATAATACTTAGGGTTTTTTGTTTGTTTGTATGTTTGTTTGTTTCGAGACCAGGTCTCACTATTTTGCCCGTGGAACCGCAGGGTCATGTTGCCCAGGGTACCACAGACTCAAGCAATCCCCAGCCTCAGCTTCCCAGGTAGCTGGGATTACAGGCGCGCGCCACCACACCCAGCTATTTTTTGGAACTAGGTCTCGCTACAGGCCCCAGGCAGGACAGGAACCGCGATCCCTAACCCCGGCCGCTTCATAGGCTGAAGCTTACAGGCACGAGCCATCGTGTCCGGCCAATACTTAGTTTGTTTTGAGTATTGCATGACATGATGATTCATTTAAAACCCTAGCACAATACATGACAAGCTGGAAGCATTCATTATGTGTCAACTGTGCTTCTGATAAAGATGATTCCTTTCAGGAGGGGTATATAGCCTCCCCTCTTTTTATTATTTAGGTAACATTAGTTTACAATTCTATATAGGTTTCAGGTATATAATTTCTACCTCAGCAAATGTATATATCACACCGCACTCACCACCAAATGTCCAAACATCATCCACATGCATCAATAGGTCCTGTCTACCCCATTCTCTTCCCTGTAGTAAATCACTGTTTGTTGTCTGAGGGCCACAGACTATTCTTTTAATCCCTACCACCATCCCATAATTCATGGCTTTAATCAAAGGATTAATTTTAAAAAGCATTACAAATTTGCTAACACTATTATAATCCAGTCTCTGAGAACAATAATTGGCAATACTGGCAGTACATTAGAATCACCTGAGTAGATTTTTAAACTTCAAATGCCTGCATTCTTACCCCAGAGATTGTTCTTATTGGGCTGGAGTATGACCCAGGTACTAGTACTTTTCAAACAGACACTGATGATTCCAAGGAACAGTCAAGGTGTAGAATCATTATCCTAACACTATGCTGGTGACTGCAGATATGGAGGGAAACATACTCATTGCTTCTAAAGATTATGTAGGAATCTTATATACCACAAGTTAGTTGGAAAAGGCATTAAAAGAACATAAAATTGAAATAGATATGAGAAAAAGAATTAAGATTTGAACATATTCTATATACATTCTGTGTACATATGTGTATACATATGTAAGGCATCTTTCTCAGAAATTCTCTGGCAATGATACTCTAAATACTTTTAAAATTAAACATAATTGACATAACATTTCTTTCAAGTGTACAATGTAATGATTTAGTATTTGCACAATATTGTGGAATGACCATTGCAAATCTAGTTAACACTTATCAAATAAATAGTTTCAAATTTTTGGGGGGGCTGACAACTTTTAAGAGCTACAGTTTTAGAAACTTTCAAATATACAGTAGTTTTATTATTAATTATTGTTTATTTTGTAACCAAATGTTTTTACCCTTTGACTCCACCCATTCTCTAAATACTTATGTAACTGCTATTCAGAGGTAAGGACATGAAATATATGTATTTGGAGATATGACTCAGTTGTTCAATTGGATAAACTTAAGATTCTTATTCCCCCATTGCTTTCCTAGACAATTCTGAAAAATAAAATGTTATTTCTGATAATCAATAATATAGATAATCCTTTTATTCATTTTAGCAGTTTAGGAAGGATTTGGATGGGATTTTAGCTCATAAATACAGTATAAGTTATACAAGATAATTAAATATTATCTAAATCAAGTAAAGAGCAATGTGGTATAAAGAATCTGAACAAAGAGTAAGAAGGCTTAGTCTCCAGTTCCTAAGCTTTAGTTTCCTCAACTGCATAGTAAGAAAGTTTTCAAAGATTTCTTTCAGCTCCAAGTAACTACTGTCACCAAACGACCTAACAAGTCTTTCTTAATCAGTCAATAAAAGATTGACTAAAAGAAAATTAATCTAGCTTAAACTTGTAAAATATATAGTTCATAGTTTTTTTTAACTTATCTAAGACAGCAGTATACCATCTCAAAATGAGTCTTTTATTAAATTAAGCCTTGTAATATTTTATTAATGTGTGTCTTGCCTAATTGGTATATTTATGCTTTACATTTATGTAGGGATCCTTGGTGTTTTCATCCGGAGAGGTAACTAAAGGAGGGTGGGGAGTGGTATCTTAAACTGGTGCTTACATGTGGGAGCACAAGCTTTCTATTATCCTTCAAATCATACTGCATGAAGCTTCACTCTGGACCAGTTGAGTCTCCCTTCTACATTTTTTCTAATATTGTCTACTTCTCTTTTTGTATTATCATCATTAGGATGCATAACTCTTGTTGATTTGACTTTATATCATCTCTGCCCTACAACTTTGTATATTTTTTGAGGCTAGGTTATATTATATTGCATTCTTTCTATGAACTATGTGCACGCACATTTTTTAAATGCACGCACATTTAAAAAAAGCTTGATAAATGTTTAAATGAATAAAAATATTAAAAAGCTTAATTATTTCAATTTCATAGTTTTCCCTGTTTTTCCTCTGGTACCTTAATAGTTAATATTTAGAATTTTTCAATATTTAGAATTTTCAGTATTTAGAATTTTTAAAATAAAATCCTATTTTATAATAGTTCAGTTTTACTGTTTCTGAATACAATAACGAGCTTTTAACCCACAATAACTAGGGGTAGTAATGAAGCAAGAAAGTAATCATGATGACAAAATACAGAAGTAAATAATACATCAGGTAAGCTTTTAATAGTGAATGTGTAAGTTAACGTTCAGTGGTATTTTGAGTGTAAGTTAACTTTCAGTGTTACTTTGATGAGGTAGTTTAGGTATTTGATCAATTATTGATCACATAAACACATCAAAATGAAATTTTTGTGATGTAAGTTATAATTTATCAAACTTAAATTATTCTGAACTAACAATAACTGAGTAACATTCAAGAAATATAAAAAATTATTAAAATAAGTTATCTATTTAATTTAAAATTGAGTTATGATAGTACTGAAATATGAATATGGTAGTACTTGAGTATTGAAATTGAGTGATTGTATGTTGATGAAATTTTCATTTTAAGTTGGTATTTAAAAGCTGTATTTAGTAATCAAATCCTAATTACTTTTGATAATATAACAAAGTAATTTTAACTACCAAATAGAGGTAAAAAATAGAAACTAAATGCTCAGAAAAAAAATTTTTTTAGCTTAATAGTGACAGTGAAGTTTAGGAGTTACAGTGAAGTTTATCAGTGATGTTTCTATATTGGTTTAAAATTGTCCATCTCTTTGTCTCCTTTTTGAGTCTACCTTTGTGGTCTCCAAATTTTTCACCTGGAAAATTAGTATTTTCTAAATAGGAAATTCTGTATTGCCATGCAATACACTAGTTAGAGGTCAGCTTAAAGCATCAAAGCTTTGAGCATATAATTTTTTGAAGAGTTTATGCAGGTTAAAGATACACTTGCTACTGGAATCATTTCCAAGTACCTTCTGTATTTGTATAGTAAGGTGCATTAATTTATTAATGATTCTTAAAACACTCAAAAGAATATTGTGGCTTCCACAAAATCTTATTTTGCTAGCTGCAATAAAAGTATCCTTAGAGAAAGTTAGAAAATTATTAACTTTGGAGATTTTCATAGATTCCTTACATTTTCTGGTCCGAATGTACACATGTACTTTACTTGAAAGTATAAAGATGATCAGTGTTCCTATAACTATTATCATTTCACAATGGTAAGGAGCCCTTTGTTCAACGATTGTTCTTCAAATGTTCTTCAAACTGTCTTTCAGATCATTCTTACATGCAAATATGCAAATAAGCAAATTTCAAGGGCAGTAGCAAAAAAGGTAATTTAAAATAAAACTGAGTACATTCTGAGTTATATGTTGCGCCGAAAATTTTTTTCAATTCAAAAGTCACATGTATGTAGTAAGTTTTACAAATGGAAACTATGGGAAAGTTGCTTTAGGAGAAATTTTATTAGTAAACTCACAATCTTTGAAATTCTGGGTGATTGAATCAAATATTGATCCTTTGCAAAAACACTTTTAGAGGCGTATCTCAAATAATACTTTTATTTAAAGGTGCTTTTAGTCTTAAAGCGTGGGGTTCCTATTGACACGTTAAGTTCTCTAATATGTAACACTTTTAAAATAAATCCTTTCCTGATTTGTCCCTAAGCAGTCTAATACTAACAAATTGCTGTCAAGGAAGGTATTTTCAAAATGGATGTTTACAGAAGCAAACATTTTTAGACAAGAGAAGGCTCATTTTGAAGACGAAAATAATCAAACTACTTTTTATTTCTCATTCCTCTTCCCACCTTTAAAGTACAAGTTAAATCGTAATAGGAATCCTTTCCCCATCGTGTAACCGAGCGATGATACCAGCGGGAGACCGAGGCTTTACTTTGTGAGCCGTGTGTTTATGAAACCCCTGCGCGTCCCCTAGATCTTTGGGCTGATAATCTCAAACATGGAGGATGCTTCTGATTCTTCACAAGGGGTTGCTCCATTAATTAATAATGTAGCTCTCCCAGGCGCTCCGCCGTCTCTTCCTGTATCAGTGACAGGCTGTAAAAGTCATCGAGTAGCCAATAAAAAGGTAGAACCGAGAAGTGAAAAGCTCCTCCCAACAGCTCTTCCTCCTTCGGAGCCGAAAGTAGATCAGAAACTTCCCAGGAGCTCCGAGAGGCGGGGAAGTGGCGGTGGGACGCGATTCCCCGCGCGGAGCCAGGCCGTGGCAGCGGGAGCAGCGGCTGCTGGAGGCGCGGAGGGGCACGCGAGGAGCGACCCCCCTGGGAACCCGCAGCCTCCCCCCTCGCTGTCTCTGTGGCGGAGACGGTGGACAAGTGGCAGTCAGCGTGCTCTCAGGTGAGGGGCTCCGTGGGGTCGCCCGGCAGCCGGCCGGTGCCCGCGGGGAAGTAGAGACGAGCGGGGGAACAAAGCGGAGCGGCGCCGGGGTCCGTCCGCAGCGAGCGCCCGCGCGGCGTGGGGCCGGCCGGCTGCGAGCCGAGCACGTTGTGAGCCCGCGGCGGCGGCGGCGGCGGCGGCGGCGGCGGCGCCCCCCTCCCCCAGCGCCGGCTCCCGGCCGCGGCCGCCGCCGCCGCTGCTCCCGCACGGCCCGCCGGCTGCCGGGCGTCCGGCCCCATTGTGAGCCGGCGGCCGGGCGTGCGGGGTGGGGCGCGCCGGGAGGCTGAGGCAGCTGCGGCTCCGCGCTCTCGACACCCGCGGCGGCGGCGGGAGCGACCTCGGCTCCGGTGGCAGGCTTGGTGCGTCAGTCACACAAAAGGCAGTCGCGCTTCCCCCGCGCGCGGACCGGCCCACGCCGCGCCCAGCGCTCCCCACCTTACCGGCTTTCCTTTCCCTCCAATTTTGATAGGGAAGCGGAGCCGGCGCGGGCGGCCGAGGGTCGGGGTGAGACCGCCGGCGGACAGGAGATGCCTCTCCTACACCGAAAGCCGTTCGTGAGACAGAAGCCGCCCGCGGACCTGCGGCCCGACGAGGAAGTTTTCTACTGTAAAGTCACCAACGAGATCTTCCGCCACTACGAGTAAGGGCCGGGCCGGCGCGGGGGGTGCGAGAGGGTGTGGGGACTCCCTCCCCAGCGCCCTTTTGTCTCTCTCCTTTTCCTCACCCTGGGCTTCTCGCGGGGTGACTTGAAAGTGACGGGTGGCCGCCGGCCCGCGTTTCTTAGTCCCCCGAGCCCAGCCCGGGGGTTGCGCTGGTCTCCGAGGCAGCCCGGGCGGCCGCGGCGCGGGTGGGGAGAGCGGGCCGGGGTGGAGGAGGTTGGGGTCCCCGGCCGACACTGGGGACCAAGTCTAGCCGTGGCTGCCGCCCTCAGGGCGGCGGAAACTCCCAGCCTCGCCCCTCCCCGCCGCGGCCACACGCGCGCTCCGGGGCTAGTTCCGGGATCCCCGCCCGGCCGCTGAGGGGATCCCCTCTCGGGTCAGCGGCACGGGTCGTGGTCCCCCTGCCCGAGGAGGGAATCCCCGCCCCCGGGGGTCGGAAACGGCCGCGCTGGGCGTCGTTTCCTCAGTCGAGAGTTGAGCCTGACGTTGGAGCTGCTTAGGATAGGGGCGGGGGTGAGCGAAGTTGAGGTTCTCGGGAGGAGGGGGCTTTTCGGCAGGCGGTGTCGGGGGCAGGGACTCCCGAGCCTCCTCCAGCGGCCTCCTGTCCCGCACGGCTAGGCCTTGGAGTGTGCGACGCGGGCCGTGCGCTCTGTCACCGCCTCTTCTTGGTGACTAACTCCGGGCCCCGGGGAACTCAGCGTCTCCGCCCCCGGAGACTGGGTGAAGAAGTGGGGGGGGAGGGGGGAGGAGTGGGAAGGCGGGGTGTAAAAGGAGGGGAAGATGGGGGCCCTAGGCACCCCTAATTTTCACTTTCACATAGTGGGAGGGCGGTGGTGGGAGTTGGGGGAGGGGGGTTAAGACAAGTTCAACTCCAACCTCCGCTAGTCTCTTTATCCCCCTGAGCATGTGGGCAGCCTGACATGTGCCACTCGCTATTGTTTTGATAAGAATCCGGAGCTGCTGCTTGTGTACTTGCAACCCTAAATATTAAGTCCCTCTCCTGGTTTATCCCGAAAGATCCCCTTGTCCTGTGATAACAAACTACGGGATGTTTTAGAGCTCGTGTTTAAATAGGATCTCCAAGTGAGAGCCTCATTTGATCAATCACTGAAACAGCTCGACCCTCCTTTTTCTTTTGCCTTTTCCTCTCCACTTAGAATCCCTTTGTGGCTTAGGAACCTAGTGTTACAGCACCCAAATTGTGTAGGAGGCACCTTTTTCTGCGTGGGGGCTTGAGTGAGAGGGCTTTTAGGCAAACTCTGCACCTGTCTGAGAAATGAGTTGTGAAGTTAGAAAAGTCAGTTCTTTGAAACTTTTATTTTAAGTAACCTTTTTTTTCTTCAGTTCCACAAAAAGTTACACATAAACATGTATCTAGAGAAGTTTTTCAGCAGACAGTACTTTTAAATAGGAATGCACATCTTAACTCTGCTCCTGTACAGACTTGTTTTGTTACTCAAATAGAGTTCACTCCTCTAACTGCTTAGGTAAATTTGGATTAGGTAACTTGACCAGAATGATATTTTATTTTTTCAAAGTTAAAATCCTTGGTAATAATTTTGAATTAAAATACGTAAAATGCCATAAAATAGTAAATAAGCTTTAATTTCAAACTTTTCACCTGTGATTTAATCTTCTTAAGCATCTCTTCTCGCTTTAGAAGGAAGAATAATATGGCTGTTATCCCTTTTGAATTAAATACATTTAATATACTTTGGTTCTTGATGAATTAGTCTTATGAAGAAATCTGAAATTCAGTAATGAAAAGATTTTTGGTATGTATTTCAAGCTTGTCCACCTATTCATATTAAGGGACTACATCCTTTGTAGTCTTAGATGTATTTTTAAATTACAAGGGTTTTTTTTGTTGTTTTTTTTTTGCTATTGTTTTCTCTGTTGGGTTTTTGGAAATTACATACTTTCAGGAAGGCAGTTGGAATGGATATAAAGATAATCATTTACTCTGAATAAAGCAAAGCTACTGGTTTTCTTAGGCATTAATCTTTATGACTTTGAATTGCCAAAACTAGAAGAAAACTGCCACTTAATTTGTTAAATTTGGATTGATTTTTCTTAGATGATTACAAAGAAATCTTTCCAAACATTAATTTGTGGTGGATGGTAAGTGGTGGTCTGTAGTATTATGGTTATTTGACCTTTGGCATAGTCTGGACAGACCATTAAGGAAATCTTTGTATTTGTCTGAAGGGGCCACTGTGCTCACCTATTTGCTCAGATTTTTGATTTCTTGAATATAGTTTTCTCTAACCAGTCTCAGATTTTCCACACATTCCCAACACAATGTAATTTTGTCTCTCACTTTTGTTTTTCAAGGTTACCAGTGACCTTTTAATTGCTAAATAGTTTTCTGTCTCTCTCTTACTTGATGTTACAGCCTAACACTTCCTCCTTTGTCCTTCTAGAGCAATATCACCCCCTCCATTTTATGTAGCGTAACATCTGCTCTTACTGCAATAGTGCAACGTATTTGTTGCTTCATGTTTTCTTTTCCAAGACCTTGAATTCTTTGATAAAAGGACTGACCAAGATGGATCCATAGTGATTATATGATACAAGCTCCTTTATTTTGTTTGTTTGAACTACATTCTATTAAACTAATTGCTAACTCTTGTTTGACCTGCTTTCATAAGTAAAGAAGACTCATTAAAAATAGTACATTAACTATAGGCAAACACATAGCTAAAGTATGTAATTTGGTCTCTTAAATTAGATAAAAATTTCTTCTGTAATTTGGGTAGCTGGCAACAATTTTGTCTTCAATTTATTTTTGGCAGTGAATTGATTGTTCAAAAATGAAAGAGTCAGTTCAGATACCAGAGATTCTAGATTGGAGGGATAGGAAAATGATTTATTATGTAGTAATTTGACCTTCTAAATAAAATAACTCTTTTAGTCATTTAAACCCTTGGAATTAGAATGTATTTCCTATTTTTGACTGACTTAGACCTTTCATACAAAATACAGTGCTCTCTTTCAACATCTGTGACAATCCAGTTTACCTTTCAACTGGCTTTCCAGTGAAAAGGGTATAACTAGTTTATAAAGCATGTGATTTTCATTGTTCATCATTTCCTCACTTATTCATTCAGTTCTTTCAACAGCCCTCTTTTACAGATGAGGAAACTGGTGTTGGAGTAGGAAGCATGAATCTTAAGATCAGTGTTCAAATTCACTTATCTAGCAGTTGGTAACACTAGAATTATTCCTTACCAATTTAGAGTTTATATTTTTATTATCACATGTGCATATTTATGGGGCATTTTTCCTAATATCTGTTAAAATTTGCAGAGATAGAGCCTAGGGTCATTGCTTGGAATTAAAGCTGGCTGCCTAGGTCTTTCTCTGTTGTCTACTGGTACATTTGTCTTCTGTATCCACAAATGATTACCCTGTAGATACTAAATGTGCAAGCCAGGATACTCTCAGCTTACAGTGGGGGAAAAATACCTTGAGATACCTTCTTCTGCTTAGCTTAGCAAGCTACTGAATTTTATGTTCATGCATTCTTTTTTCAGACAGAATATATATTGTAGTGTAACAAGCTATTCTAAAATGTAATGGCTCAAAATAGCCACATATTTTATTTGTTCAATATTCCGTGAATTGCTGCAGGTTTCTGCTGGTCTCTGCTCACACAATTGACTACAATCAGTTGGAGACTATGTCAGGCAGGATGGAATAAGAGGTGGTCTCAGACATATGTCAGGGACCTTAGCTGAGATGACTTTTCTTTGTATGTGTTTATGTGCGTATGTGTATGTTACTTTCCCCAAACTCTCCCCTTTGGCTTTATTAAAGTGCATTTGGCAAATAAACTTATAATATATTTAAAGTGTGCAACATGATTAATATTTTCGGGTAGCTTTTCTAACTCTGTAGTCTTTAATCCTTGGGAAGCTAGCCTAGACTACTTCACACACTGGTTTCAGGGTTACAAGAGGGTGAGAATGGAAGTCTCTCAATATCATTTCTGGGCTACTTTGATGAAAGCATATTTCCAAGCTAGCCCAGATTCAAGAGGTTGCACTACTCTTTTAATAAGAGTCTCACATGGCCAGGCACGGTGGCTCTTGCTTGTAAGCTTCAGCCTATGAAGCGGCAGGGGCTAGGGATCGTGGTCCAAATCCCCACCTGGGGCCCGTAGTGAGACCTAGTTCCAAAAAAAATAGCTGGGCATGGTGGTGCATGCCTGTAATCCCAGCTACCTGGGAAGCTGAGGCTGAGGATTGCTTGAGTCTGTGATACCCTGGGCAACGAGAGCCTGCGGTCCCACGGGCAAAAAATAGCGAGACCTAGTCTCAAAAAAAAAAAAAAGTGTCTCACAGTTACACTACTGAGGAACTATTTTCCCTCAGCTCACTTTTACAAGTTGTCTGCCATTAAGACACAAAGTTGATAAAGATTTTATAGTTGGGTCACCTGATTGAATTTTGGGTGTTGGCTGGTAATCCTTCTGCAATTAATCTTTCCTGCCTTTCCCAATACCAAAATTTTTCTATAAAGATTTTCAACATTATTTCTCCATTGTACTGCTATTCTCCTGTGTATTCTAGGATCTCTCTGTAAATATGGTACCTAACTAGTAAGAATTGACACTATTCCCTGAGTGCATATATAATATGCTGGGAATCCTGTGTTTGTTTTTTTTGTTTGTTTTTTCTTTTTTTTTTTTTTGTATTAACTTCATGGCAAAGATTATTCTTATTTTAACAAAGCTCAAAGAAGTTGTGCAGCATACCTGCATTTACATTCTACAGGTGATCAAGGTGAGATTCAGACACTTTCCTTTCGCCTTCCCATTTACATGTACACTTATAGTGGATGTAAAAGTTAGTGTGGGCTGCCAATGGGAATTTATTTGTTTATATTCTTGACACTGTACTTTAGAGAGTCTTTGGAGATGCTGAGACAGTTTTTTCCTTTAGTGAGAAATGAATGTGTGTCTCCAACACAGTGGCATAAGTGTTAGGCGAGCATAGAAAATAGAGCTGAGGAGTTAAGGAATCCCTCGTATTGAGGTAATACTTGTGTTGGTCTCAAAAGAAGGAGAGATGAAGATAGAAAATGGGAAAGAAGTGAATTCTAGGTTGCGAATAACAAATATTTTTTAAAGAGAGGAAATTATATAAAAAGACATAGAGGTGTGAATTTGAAGTTCATTTAAAATTTACCTTTTGTATGTTTATTATTTTCAAACTAGGACTTTTGTTAGGTTAGTATAATATTCTCTCTTGGTTGATTTCTAAAGGTTTTAATCTCTAGATTTTAGAAATCTTTATTTCCATTCTAAACATTGGTGTCATTTGTGCATTTTAAAATCTGGCCTTGCATGTCATCTAAATCTGAGGCAGCATTAATTAAAATGCAAAGTAATATCTCATTGTCTTTTTCAAGCTCAACTTTATATTTTTAATTAGTTGAACTTTATCATCATGAATAAATGTACATTTTTATTTAGCTCATCTTTTTTTCTATAATGCAAGGTATAATCTGCCATATCTATGGTGGCCTAACCTCCTGCTCTTGTTATGTTATCAGTGAAGGAAATTGTTAGAATCACCCATGTTGTGTTCTATGGATGATGCTTTTTCTAAGTTTATAAGCCATACTTTACATTTCTTGCATACTATATGCTGTCTAAGTCAGGAATTATGTTAGTTTCTAACCTTTGGCTGCATTTCTCAGTTATAATAATTATTTTGTATATAGGGGATTTATTTAATGTCCTTTTATCATTTCTGCTGAATCTCACCTTGTTTTATGTCTAATTAATACCATTTGGGACCATACACATACACTATATCCAAAACTATCTGAAATTGTATATGTTTCTAATTTTTATATTACTTCATTCTTAAATTCTAATGGGTTTTTAGTTTTCCCAATACATAACAATTAATGTTATATTCCTCTTTGTTACTCAATTTGTTGACCAAAGGTTGACTTTATATCAGTGGTGCATTCTTACCAGTATTCAGCCTAGTAATTAAGCCACAGTTTTTCCTTATAAAGAATGGAGGTTATCTAACTTTTTCCTAAAAAGCTAGATAATTAGTATTTTTTACTTTGCAAGCTACAGGTTATCTGTTGCACCTACCCAACTCTGTAGATGTAGTGAGAAAGTCAGTCATTGATAGTAACTAAAGGTATGGTTGTGACTATTCCAGTAAAACTACGAAAAAAGATGGATTGGCTGGGTTTAGCCTCCAAGCCAATGGTATGTGCTTTTTTCTGGTAAAGAGGATTGTTGAAAGAATACAAGAGTAGTAATACATTTGAGTTGTAATTAAACATATTCATGTAAAAGTACTACTTTGAATTTTGTAAGTTTTCTCACAATAGTAATGTGCTTCTTGTAAAAATTTCAGCATTTTTTATGACTGCAATATACAAATTGAATAGTCATGTAGCCTCTCAAGTTTAGTATTATTAATAATAAGATCTGTATGCTCTTGAATGTATTTAATGAATGAAGAGGAGACTTAACAGAAGTAGATAGAAAGCGAAGTTATGTAATGTTAGAAATGGTGCTGTGCCGGGGATGGGGTTTGATAGAATTAGCTCTGGGGCTTTTCCCCCTTATTTTAAAATGGCCATTGTAGTAGTGTGCCCTGCCTCCTCCCTCCTGATGACAGTTTTTTTGTGCACAGCTGGACTCTAATGTAAAAAACAGTTTCTAGACTAGATAGATACAAAGAAACAGTGCAAAGAAAACTCTGCAGGAGGGTAGAATCTGCTGCAAAAGGGCAGCTGTTATATCAATGGTGACCATCTTACTTTTTTGGGTAGTAAGACATATTTAGTGGAGATTTGTGGCACTCTGCATTTGCTCTCCTTGGTGGTTTGAATATTGTTAACTGAAATAACCTTTATTGCAATTCATTTAAAGCTGAACCACTGTGGAATCACTGTGGATGGAATTCACTGTGTGAATCACTGTGGAAGCAATTATCCACAGCTTTCCAAATACTGACCTGTTATGACTAGAGTTATGCTATCCAGTATAGAAATCTTTACTTGGTATGGGGGTTGTAAAGAACTTGAAATGTGACTTGTTTGAGTAAAATGTGCAGTAAATAAAATGCACATTAGATTTTTGAAGTTGTAGCACAAGAAAGGCTAAACAGTTCAGTACTTTTTATGTTGATTACATATTGAAGCAGAATAGGTTATATTTGGTTAAATAAAATTAATTTCTTTAGTGTTTCTTTATAAAATTTTTACAAAAGTGTTTTTAATTGTATGTGTTATCATTCTATTTCTTTTAGCATTGACTTAGATACTAGTTAATGTGTAAGATATCTGGATTTGAAGAATAGTTTTCATAAGTAATGCTAGGTATAGTTTAAATTATTAAAAGTACAAACTGAGGTACATTATGTTTTAACTATTGTCATTTTTGGAAGCTAAGTCTTACAGATATTTGTTACTATAGAAAAATTTTAAACTTGCCCTTTTAGACAGTACAGTTTAATTATGTAAGACAGTATTCAAAATGCAATGATTCTTTCATTTAATGATTCTGCACCACTGATAACCACCTATTGAGTATGTCTGTTTCTTTTCTCTAGCTAATAATTTAACTGATGTAGATTTTCTTACATATAAGAACCAAATTATATTCGTCTTTTCTTTTTTTTCCTCTCTGGTATTTCTTCAACTCTACTTTTCTTTCTGGACCTACTCTTAACACCACTTCCTTCCCAAAATTTTCTGGTATTTCCTGATCTTTTTTGCCTGCCCCTTCTTCCCTTCCTCTGAATTCCCAAAGGTATCTGTCTCTGTCTTATAAAGATAAACACTTCTTACTTAGCATTTTAATGATATACATCTATAATCTCTTCTATTAAAGGGTACATACTTCAAAAGGATCTTCTTTGTAGTGAAGTCATGTAAATTGGCATATGCATATTATCCCTTTCGATCTCTCATTTATGTTAAAGTGTGATCAGTTTCTCTTCCTTTCCATACATTTAATTTTTGTTTTGTTTTGTGGTAGTTCTACAGACAGCTACATAAATAAAATTCTTACTGGAGTTGCCCTAAATCATCTTCAGAGATCTGGCTACAACAGAAATAACTTCTCTATATAAATTAGTCAAGAATAAATACACAGTGGTTTTAATACTCTTAGAATGATAGAAAGAGAGATTTCAGAAAGAAAAAATTAAGCAAGCACATATGTTGGTTAAATATAATTATTGAAAAGTAGGCCATAGTATAGAGGCAAGAAAAGCATCGTAAAAATTAAAAGGAAAAAAATGTTTGAGTTTGACTCCCTGTTTCAAAACTGAACTTTGAAAATTGAAGTTCAATTTTGACTGAAATACTTTTCAAATTGTGAAATACAGATGTTAAATTTTAATACGTACATTTTTAGGTGTGTATTAATATGTAAGTTGACCAATTAATCAAACCCTAGTTTGAGTCTACGTAAACTTTTCCAGTAAAGCCACAGTTCTTTATCAGCTTTTTATATACAGTTTGTGAAATGATAGGTAATGGATTTTTATTTTTGTTTTTTAATCAGTGACTTTTTTGAACGAACCATTCTGTGCAACAGTCTTGTGTGGAGTTGTGCTGTGACGGGTAGACCTGGACTGACTTATCAGGAAGCACTTGAGTCAGAAAAAAAAGCAAGACAGAATCTTCAGAGTTTTCCAGAACCACTAATTATTCCAGTTTTATACTTGACCAACCTTACCCATCGTTCACGTTTACATGAAATTTGTGATGATATTTTTGCATATATCAAGGATCGATATTTTGTTGAAGAAACTGTGGAAGTCATTAAGAACAATGGTGCAAGGTAAAGTACTTTTCATTTTTCTTTGGTATGCATACATTCACATTACTCAGAAATCAAAATATACAAAATGGTAGACGGAGAAAGCTTCCATTTTCTTCTCCCCTACAACTACCTGTTACCCTTCCCACATGCCCTCTTGTTAGCATTTCATGTATTTATTTCCAGTTAATTTTTAGGTGGAACACCAAAAACATGTAGATTATTACAAGTGCATACCACTTGCGTCTTTAAATGTTAAAAATAACATACTCTATACATTCCTTTCACTAAAAATATCTTTCCACCTAAAATATCTAAACCACCTTCCTTCTCTTTATTTGCTGCACAAATTCCATTATATGGAAGTTCAATCTTTTTTTAAGAGTAAAGAAAACATTAAAGACAATCCACCATTCCTCATTATGTTAGTTAATAGTTGAAATATGCCTCTCTTGCTGGGTTATAGTAGTAGTTACTTTAGTAAAATGAGAATTGAATTTTTGTACTCCCAATAAATTCTCTTTTACCCAGATCTTCCAGAAGAAAGTAAATTTTTCACATATGGAAGTTTAAAGTGACTTTATCTGTTACTAAACTAAATATTATCCGTGCTTTCCTAAAGTTTTGAGCATTTGTGTTTGAGTCATTTATATTGTTAATAAGTCTTTAGTTACATTAAAAATGGTTTTAGCTTTTTGACTTTGGGAGCAGTGACTAAAATATTACTTGATTTTTCCCTCCTGTTGGTCTGAATTCAGTTTTTTTTCTTTTTGAATTTTAAATTTTAACAACCATGTTATTTTAAATTATGTCCTTTATCTTATTTTGCTGAATCGTGAGTTTATATGTAACCTCAGAGTGTCTTAAATTAATGTTATCCATTCAATTATTAAATGCTACTGTATACAAATCTTAAAAAGCAGGAGAATTATAGTAATATCTAAATTTATTTAGATTTGATTTGGGAGAGGAGTTGAGGGTTTTTGTTTTGTTTTGTTTTGTTTTGTTGAAGCAACAATGGCAAAGATTGAAGGTTTTTAATCTGCCTTGTGATTTTTGAAAAAATTATATTTTTATTTGGGGGGAGTGGGTGGAAGGATCAGTGTATTACCAATAATGCCACCAAAGACATAACCCATTTAGAAAGGGATGATGGTATCAATATTGTTCTGGAGTACATCTTAGGGTTATTAATAATAAACTTAGAAAATAATTTTTTGTATTTTGATATGTATCATCTAAAGGACTAGAGGACCCTCTTTGGGGACCAATACAATTTTTTTTTCTCCTTATAAGCATTGTTTTTATTTGACTATGCCAGAAGTGTGTTCTGATTCACAAAATTTATTGTAATTAAATAACCTCTTTAACATTAGGAATATTTCCTACAATAAAAATGTGGGTCTGTGTTTTTTTGGTAGTTTTTTTCTGTTGTATCTTAAATATGGGCTTCAGATAGTTGTTAGCTGTGATTTGTTACTGTTAGTGTAAAGTACAGAAATGGGAAACCTGGGATTCACAATTTTATTGATTGTTCCTTGGGAACCATCTCTTTTTGCTAAGAAGCTTTTAAGTTGTAAAGTATAAGAAATTGGTATTTTCTGAAAAAAATTTGAGGCTCCATTTTCATAATATCTATTGGTCATTCTCAATCTCTATCTAAAAAATGAGAAATTGTGGGTGACTATGGCTTTATGCCATTAGGAACTGTGTATATGATAAGAAACAAGCCTTGGGAATTAATATTGTCCGAGTTTAAACATCTTTCGTGTTATCTCAGGCCCATGTAGTTTTGATTGCTCTTTGTGTTTCTCAGACATGTAACTTAGGTGATTCATGAGTGCCATTTATAGGCTAGACACTTGGTTGGATACTGGAGCTATGAAAGGGATTAAGATACTCTTTAATTAGAGTTTCAGTAATTGGAAAAAGAGAAATGTAGACTTGTGAGGTATTTTAAATGTATGAATGAAGTAATTCAGAAGAATCTAGGTCCACTGTACTATGGAAGCTAGACCTGGATTCCCTACACTCAGGCTGGCCGTGAATATATTTTTGTCTTTATCTTTGCAAGATCTAATATTTCAGTCTTAAATCATCCTTTCAATGTCCTTTCAGGTTATTAGGAAATTAATCAGAGTATCTTCGTATGTTTGTGTTTCTGTGTGTTGTACACATTTTAAATTGCTATATAGTAGAATATATAGTATTTTATTGGGGAATAATGCTGCTGTTGACCCAGGACCCCAAGTTAATATTTTTCTTTTGTCATTGACTTTTGTTATTTTGTTATTGTTGACTTGAGTTTTTCTATTGACAAGTATAACTCAAGCCTGACTTGATATTTCTGCAACTTTAGATCCTTCCACTATATCCTGAGCACAGCCTTATCCTTTAATGTTTTCATTGAAATTTCAGTTAAATAATACAGAAACCTGTCTGGCTTGACCAGATTTCCTTTGGTTGGAATTGTGCCTTCACCACCTAATTACTGCCTACTTGCTGGCAAGTTATTTAACATCACTTATCTCTCCTTTGGTATTTTTCAGAGTTATTGTGAAGAGTAACTGACATACTATATGTGAAGTGTCATACACACAACAAGTGTTCAACAAAAGACAAGGGAAAAAGTCCTTTTTTCCATTTTGATTTTTGAGTTTTCAGTCATGTCATTATCCTCTAAACTCTGTATATTGATGGGGAAATGATTTGGCCTTATGTTTTTCATTTGGAATGTGTTTATGGACCCCAAGGAACATATGTCTTTCCTGGCTTCACATGTACTTATCTGTTAGGATGGAGTTCAGTCTTAAGGTGATAGTGATGAGGGTAAGGTCCTGTTGTTTTAAGAGATAGTCAAGGGCAAGCCCAGTTTTGGTGAGGAGAATATCTCCAGATTGAGTTCCCATAGTATCCCTGTTGACTTTCATTAATAAGTGTTTGTGACCTTTTATGACTGGCATGAGAACTTGCTTAGAACTTGGTTAGAGAATTAATTTCTCTCACTGATTGAAAAATAGTGAGCCCTTAAAAGTCTTCAAGGAATCTTGAAAACTGAGATATCTGTACTCCACATCCTCCTTCCACTCTTCAGTCATTCTCCACAGAATGCAAACTTTAAAGAATTTGCCTGTACAGTGCACATATATGCATCTCCTGCTGCTTTTTTTGGTTACATGAACTGTCAAGATAAAATTCACATAACATAAAATCTACCAATTTAAAGTGTTTAAAATTTGGTTGGTTTTTAGTGTCTTTACTATGTTATACTCCTGTCTCCATTATCTAATTTCAAAATATTTTCATACCCCAAGAAAATCCATTTTCTGCTACTGGCAGCAAATAGCCTGTTTTCTTTTTCTGTGGATTTGCTTATTCTGGACATTTCATGATGAAATCACAGAATATGTGGCCTCTGTGTCTGGCTTCTTTCACTTAACTATAGTAATTTCAAGATTCATCCATGTTATAGCATGTATCAGTATTTTATTTATTTTTGTTATGAAATAAATTTTGCTGAGGGACCTAGGGTGTTTGTTTTTTTCTTTTTTCTTTTTTCAATCAGTTAGGGCTACTATAAATAATGCTGTTACAAGCTTTCATATGCAACATTTTTTATGAGCATAGCTTTCAAATTTTCCATACCTAGAAGTAAGATTACTAAGTCACAGTAGTGCTACACTTAACATTTTTAATAACCTCCACACTTTTCAAAGCAGCTGCATCATTTACATTTTTACTCTCTACTAACAGTGTATGAGTTTCTCCACATCTTCACCAATTTATTATTCATTTTTATTTGCATACTAATGTATTGAAGTATCTCATTTTAGTTTTCATCTGTGCTTTCCTAATGACTAATTATGTTGAGCCACCATTTCATGTGTTTATTTGTCTATCTTTGGGAAAATGTCTATTCAAGTCCTTTACCCATTTGAAAATTTGGTTATCTTTTTATGAATGAGTTGTAAAATTCTTTATATTTCAGGTTTTTGGCTACAAGTCCCTTAACAGATGGTTAGATTTGCAGATATTTCTTCCAGTCTGTGTGTTGTCTTTTCATTAATTTGATGGTATAGCACCATCCTTTTGTTTTTAACTTGCGTTTCTGCTTGTAAAGGAGCACCTACCTTTTCCTTCTATCTCTGTTGCTACTACCTACCAGTGGTTCTAAAGACCACTTTGTATCCATCCTAAAGTTCTTTATATCCTTTGGGATTATATTTATGTAGAAAAACATGCAAAGTAACAAGAAACAGGCTGGGGCCATTCTTGTGTTGTAATAAGCAGTATAGAAACTCTGAATCTTCTCCCTTCAATATTCTTGTCACATTTATCTCAGGTATCCCTTCCCCTTTCTTTTTACATCTTATAAATACAGATTAGGAGCTTCCTGTCCCACAAAAATTTTCTGCTTTGAAATAAGTCAGCAAGCACGAATCATATTTTCTAGATCCTTTTGTCATCACTATGGCAGAATAATAAAAAGAACAACTGAATACTTGACCATAGTGGGGAAACTAAAGCCATCGTAGTTTAGTTCTTTACCCTTCCAGTTCTGATTACCAAACAGATTACCTGACAATCTTTCTATTCTTTGTTCTCTGATAGTCCTTAGAAACCACATAAGTGAGAGAAAAATGGTCTTATGAAGAGAAAACTAAAACTAGGAGTAGGTCTGTTCATTCATAAATACCTAACAGATGCATTGTGTACACATTTTATCACTAGATAACAGTAAGGAATGTAAGGTTTCCTTTTGTGAGAAATTTTTAAAAATTAAGTGATTTTCTTTTGGTAATCATTCAACATAATTTTTTTTCTTTTTTTGCTATAGATGTGTATTCGTCTGAACAAGTAGCAGAGAACAAAGCAGTCATTGTTTCCATTCCAAGCTTATAAATAGTAAATGTTAAGATTTTAAAGAGTTCTGCCATTAATGATTAGATGTATGGCTATGAGCAAGTAATCAGAACTTGTAAGTTTTAGTCTTTTATTTTAAATGGGTCTCTGTCTGACAGGGTTCCCTCACAGGATGAAACGATAAAGTGAATGTAAAATTTTTAAAGCTATGTCAAATAGTATTGTCATTTGATGTAGTTACCTTGTTAGTATTTGAAAGGGTTTATTGGGGGCCATACAGTTTAATGTTTTTGGGTTTATTTTGAGAGATGCTACTAGTGATGTGTAACTAAACTAGCTGCACATTCCTAGTAATTTGGAATCATTTTCCCTTTTGCATATTTTCACTGAAAGGAGACCCCATAATTAACAATTTTAGTGTCTTTTGAAGGTAGTTATTTGGTTGTTTTTAAAGATAGTCATCTCCTATTCATATGTGGCCTTTTAAAAATGTGTACAAGCATATTTTAAGGCATCTATGTTTCAGTTTACTTTATTTTCTTTTTAATGAGCCAGGTAATCATTGTTTAATGAAGGGTTTGGGAGGATGATGAGCTAGAACTCAAATACTTACATAGTAAACTCATCTTTTTTGAGGGTTGTACTAGGAAAAGGAAGGTAGAATCACACAACAAATAAGCATATTGGACTCTAAGTCATTATTTAATCTGAAGATTGGAACAGAGAATTTGAAAAATGGAGTCAAAATACAATTGTATTTGGTAATGAAAAATGGCCTTTGGGCAACCAGTTTTTGTATTTTTTATCAGCATAGAAAAGATGTTCTGGGAGCTAAAGAGTTCACAAGAGATTTGAAGCAATAGGTAAGAGAAGGTACTTCTAAAAGTAGGTATAGAGATTGTACTAAGAAGTAGTACTTAATAGCAAATGAAGAGATGGAATAAACATTAATTACAAAGTATACAGGTCTGGACTATATATAACATGGTTTAATTTTAGAAGGTATTGCAGAATTGAAAATATGCTAGTATTTATTGAACTTTTCTTATATCCTAGGCAGTGTGCTCATGACTTTCATTTTAATTCTTGTAATGTTTGGTGACCCATAATTTTCAAAAAGGTTATATATGTTTTTTGGTATTTACCCAAAGGAGTTGCAGTTTTCTCCACACAAAAACCTGCCCTTGTGTTTATAGTAGCTTAATTCAGTCTGAAAAGGGTACATATGTGATTCCAACTATATGACATTCTAGAAAAGGCAAAACCATGGAAACAGCAAAAAGATAGTGGTTGCAAAGGGTGGGAGGCAGAGGATTAATAGATGAAACACAGAGAGGGTTTAAAACAGTAATGGAAATATTCTATGATGCTATACTGATGGATACATTTAAGTATGTGTCTCCCCATAGAGTGTGCAGCAACAAAAGTGAACATTAATGTAAACTATGGACTTCAGTAATAATGATGAATGGTATGTGGGATCATCTTTGTAGCAAAGATGGTAGGTGATAATGATAATTAAAGAGATTGTCTTGGAGTTGGGCAGAAGACAAGACGTATAGGGGAAATCTCTGTATTTTCCTCTCAATTTTGAGGTCAACCTAGAACTACTCTAAAAAACTAGTCATCTCTATATATAGATAACCCATCTACTCATCTGTATTTTGACACATAGGTTGTTTCCATAACTTGACTAGTGCTGCGATAAATATAGGACTGCATATATCCCTTTGAATTCATATTTTTGTATTCTTCATATATGAAGGGGGAGATATATACCTCTGAACACAATTATATAAACCAACATTATCTCAATAAAAGGTTTTAAAAAACATTAAAGTCTGTAAAAGTTAGATATTCTACTTCCTAAAACTTATAATTTTTTTATTTGCTTTTCCCCTTAAATTGCAGAAAGTTGTCAAGTCTGTTTACCCAATGCTCCCTTCCCTGTCCCCCCCCCAAAAAAATGCATAGGTCTTTTTTTTTCTTCTATACTCACTTTCAAAAAGCGAGCCTGCTACACTGACTTTTAAAAAAGCAAGTGGTAGAGAAAATTTAGCAACATATGTTGGCCTTTTAAGGTAGCAATTCCAAGTTCTCAGCCAAGAACAAATCGGAAACAGCATATCCAAATTACTGTTTTTATTTATAGTGTTTTAGTTTCTGACCACCCTAATAGTTTGATGATACAATTTTAATGGAAAGTAAAAGTAACTATGTGGTACAACTGTTGTTTCCTTGCAGCTCTGAGAATAGAACCAACTTCCCAGTTTATATATGTTGTTTCTGTTGTATGTAACAGAGACCCAAACATGTAACCTAAATTGACTTCTGGTTTATTATTGCAGATTTACCAGTTAAAAATTGAGGTCGTTAATTACTTGCATAATAATAGAACGTAGAAGACCAACCTGAGAAACCCTTTTTATACACTGGAAGACCCTAGTCACAAAATAAGTAAATTTGATTTCTAAGCATGTTTAATTCAAATAACATATGTTGTAAATATTTCTTTGTAGATTTAATTCACAAAATAGTTAAGGGAAGTTTGGATTGAGTATATAAGCTTATTTTCTAAGAGTCTTCAAGTTCCTTTGGTCCTTAGGAACATCTATCTAATGCCTCTCAAAAGTCTCTGAATGGCTTTTTTTTGTTGTTATTTTTCCCCCCCAAAAAAGTCTTTGAATAGTAAATATTGGAGGTAAGGTGGTTAGTTTCTATGGCAACTTCTTTGTTGATTCATTATACTCAAACCAAGTGCAGAGAATCTGTTGAATCTCTACTAGGACTTGTGGTTGTTATTGTGGGAATCTTGAAGAAGAACTGCTAAAAAAGGGGAGTAGGAAAGAAAATTGAAATTAACCTCCTCTAATTTAAAAGAAAAGTAAATGAATGATTCAATTTGTGTCTCGTTGACGGAATTAGTAACAGAATTGTAAAGTATAATAGTAATAGTTTTGAAATTCTTAGTTCTATATTGATATAGGAGAATAATCTCACAAAAGAGGAGAGACTATATATAAAACATCTGATCTGAAACTTCTGTGGGGAAAAAAAGGGACATTCATATCTACAGTTACTACACAATTTCAGATTTAATATATTAGAGGGTCTTCTGGATAAAATACCTCTTAATGTTTTTGACCTCATTCACCTTCTTCCATTTGGCAGTATAAGATCACAGTTTTTAATGAGCAGCTCTCATAGATACTTTGAGTATTTCAAGAACAGGATATAATCGTGTGTGTGTCTGTGTGTGGTGTGTGTGGTGTGCGTGTGTTAGTTTTTTCCTGGCCTCATAGATTCTTTGAGTATTTCAAGAACAGGATATAATCATGTGTGTGTGGGGGGGGGTGTGAGTGTGGGTGTGTGTGGTGTGTGTGTGTGTGTGTGTGTGTGTGTTTTCCTGGCTGCCAGATTCAGGTGTTCTAGGGGTATCTCCTGGGCAGTAGCCACAAAAATTTTGGCTCCAGGAAGGTGTGCAAGCTTCTTGCCAAAGTGGATACCTAACAGCATTTACCCCTGAGAGCATCTCAGTAGGCTCCTAGAGGTGATTGACAGTTCTAATATATAGCTGCAAACAATGTGTGAGTTACAGGTACTGAATCCTTGCCCAGTCAAAAATTCATGCATTGAAATTGGATAGTAACTAGAGTAAGACAACTGGCCACTTGTGGCCACAGAGCCAGTTGATTTGCATTGTTTGCAAAAAAAAAAAAAATTGTTTAAAAATTTTAGTGACTAAAGTCTGTAGACATTATTCTAATAATTGTGGTTGACTGGAACATTCTTATCATCTGGGCTAACCTGTTTCTGGGATTGATTTATTTAGGTTCTATATTTTAAGATAGCCTTACTCACATGTCTTGGACCTCAAACTGGGTGACTACTTTCATGTGGCCTCTCAGCCCCCAGGAGACTAATCCCAACTTGTTTCCAGGGTGATAGCAGTTTCCAGCAGCAAGAGGGGCAAGTTCCAGTGTGTAAGCACACTTCAAGTCTCAGCATGCTCCATGTTTGCTAGTGCTCTATTGATCAAAGTAAATCACTTGAGAAAATCCAGAGTTAATGTGGGAGGGGACCTGGGAGGTGTTAGTCAATGGAGGTGGTTAATATTTAAGAGGTCAGGATAGTGCCTCATAAAGCACCCAGTAATGCTGGATCCTTCCTATACTCATCAGTGTGCCACTGTGATAGCTTTCTTTTTTGTAACACATCTCTAATTTTGTTATATGAAATATTTATTATATGTTCTTGAAAATATGTTCTTTGCTATAATGTCATTTTAGGGAGGTGATGACAATATCAGTAAGCTTTTGAGAACTTTATGCAGGTACGGTTCTGAGCTTTTTAACTTATTTAATTCCCTCAGTAGCCACTTGTAATAGTATTCATTTGCTCATTTTGCAGTTGAGGAACTCATATACAGAGGTTAATTAATTAAAACTTACCCAAGGTCACAAGTAGTACATTTCAAGCGTAAGTAGTCTTTCTGTTTGGGAGGAATAGATAACTGGGGAAAGCAAAATACTAAAAAATAATACTTAATTATTTCTAAAAGTTATACATGAATGTGCTTATTTATCATGTGGTATATACTTACCACTTTACTTGAGCATTTTTTTATAATATTTGCCAAAGTAGGAAGAGACAGGAGTTGCTTATATGTAGTTAGAGTGCACTGAATGATCCTTATTATATTGTTAATATTTGAAAGTCAGCATCTTCTAATCATTGATTCAAAAAGAAAATCTTTACTCTCCTATTTAAATTCTTAGCCATTAAAAAATTAAATTCTTAGACATTTTTATCAGAGTGTCTATTTCACTTGCATACTGAGTTGTTTAAGCTTTCTTTTCAAATGTTTTGCTTATCGATGAAAGAATGCTATCTAGTGGCAACGAAAGGTGACTGCAGGCTTGGGAGAAAGGATTTTCTAATTGTTGCTTTTCTCTTTTGACCCAGATTCCAGGAATGGAAAATACAACTAATGACTTTTTTTCTTAGAGAATTGGAGTTTTTTGATTGTAGTATAACTGAGTATGCATAAAGTCAAATTTTATATTCAGTAAGCACTATGTGCTCAGAGAGAAAGAAAAACATCAGTGAGGTAATTTTAAATACTGATTCAGGCTTTTAAAAAAATGAAACAATGCAGAGTAGTGTCTTGAGTTATTTATTTTTTAGCCGATTAAATTCAGTTATCTATTCTGAAAACCAAAATTCTGTATTAGATGCAACAGGGGAGTCAAATGAGTCAAACACTCCTTTTTTAAAAATTACTTTTAATTGTAGCATTTGGTTAAATCATAATTATTAAACTGTTTATTCTGAAGTTTTATATAGTCTAGTAGGGATAGAATTTGCAGAACTATGTAAAGTACATATGAACAGCTAATAAAGGGCTGAATAAGATGAATCAAGCAGTTGTAGATATGTCTTATTTGACAAATGTTCAAATGGAATGAATGAAAGGATCTGTAATGCCAGATTAATTTAGCACTCCATTACTGATTTACTACTATTGATTAGAATGGACTTGCATTTAACTTTTTAGTTACCTTTGTAAAGATGTTTGCATCTTTTCTTCATCTGCTTCAAGTCGGTGATTTAGCCAAGCATGTTAATTTCATTGTCATCAAATTGTTTTTTGACCCAAATCAGTATAGTAAAATATGTTCAGGTTATTTTGGATGAGCTTACAGATAGATGAATTTGAGAATACAGAAAGTATTAAGTATGACTTTATAACCTTGTTAGTTGTATACATAGTTCTTTGTGGAGTCTTAGTTATTTTTGTGTACTATATCCTCTCATAACGTGTGTTATTATTGAGGTAATATGGGTTTACAATACTGTATGTGATTTAGGAATATATGTGCACATCTCTTTAGTTTGTGTTACAAATCACACCCACTACCATACCATCAATAATTGTCTACCATTGTCCATTAGGGCTTCTCCTTTTTTTTTTTTTTTTTTTTTTTTTAATGAGACCAGGTCTCGCTATTTTTGCCTGTGGAACCGCAAGCTCTTGTTGCCCGGGGTACTACAGACTCAAGCAGTCCCCAACTTCAGCTTCCCAGGTAGCTGGGATTACAGGCGTGCACCACCACGCCCAGCTATTTTTTTGGAACTAGGTCTTGCCCTAGGCGGCACTTGAACCGCGATCCCTAGCCCCAGCCGGCCGCTTTATAGGCTGAAGCTTACAGGCACGAGCCACCGTGCCCAGCATGGACTTCTTGTTTCCCCTCTTTTGGTAACCTCTGTTAGTCAGTCAGAGTTCCAAATTTTATATTGGTTTAATTTTGTCTGTCCCTTTGTTCTATTTCTTTATATTCCACAAAAGATTGAAAACTTTCAGTATTTCACTTATATAATCCCTTCCATCTTGCAAAATTATATCACAATCATGAGGCTGACATTGATAGTCATGCTATAAATATTCCTGTCACTATAGGAATCCCTTATGTTGCTTTTTTATAGTCACCCCATAAATCATGGATGTTAAACTTATTTTCCGTCTTCATATTTCCAGCTTTCTGAAACAAATATAATTTGAAATATGTATTGCCAATGACAAGATAACTTTCAAGTTTGAATATCTTGTTCTTCTTGACTGTATTAAATACAGGGAAGTGCAAATCAAAACCACAAAGAAATACCATCTCACACCCATGGGATGACCTATATCAAAAATACTAGAAATAACAAATAGCAAATGTTGACAATTAATTAATTAACCATACACTATTGGTATGTAAATTGGTCAAGCCCCTCTGGAAAACAATTTGGAAGTTTCTAAAATTATTAAAATATTTGACCAAGCAATTCTACTCCTATGTACCTACCTGAAGAAAACAAAAATGCTAATTTCAAGGGATATGTGTACTACTGTGGTTCATTGTGGCTATTTAAAATAACTAAGTTATGGAAATAGCTTAAGTGCCTAAGGACAGAGGACTGGATCAAAAAAATGTGCAGCAGATATACACACATTATAGAATAGAACTCAGGAAAAAAAGGATGAACCCTTGCCATTTATGGCAACATGGGTGGAACTGGAGAGGATAATACTAAGTAAAGTTAAACAGATGGAAAAAGATATTTACCAGTTCTCACTTAAATATGTGGAATAGAGAGAAACATAACTAAGGGTCAGTAATAATAAACACTTAACATCTGACTGCAAAACTGAGGCAACCAGAGGAGAGGTTGATGGAATGGAACTGGGGGAGGGAAGGAAAGGGAGCCAGTAGAATGTGTTGAAGGATTATTGGGTCAGTGGTGATGGGCAGGGAATGCAAATATACACTTGTAGATGTTTAAACTCATAACTACCAAAGCAGATAGAATGATATAAACCTATTTTCTCCCAATGGACATAATGTGAGAGGGAAAATAAAGCTAGTACTCTAATTTAAAATGAATTTAACAGATAAAATTTGTTATGTAAACTGATCAGTGGTTAATAAAGATAACCTCAAATAGCCTAATAGATTTCTTAATTGCTTTTCCTTATCAGCAGGGGTTCTATTTGACTGCTTGTAACAAAAAATTAATGGGATATTTCTTATATAAAAGAAAGTACAGAAGTGTATAGTGTAGGACTAGGTATGTAGATCCACAAAGTTGTCAGGAACCCAGGCTTTTTCCTGTTTTCTGCTCTGTCATTCCAAGATTGTGACCATTGTTTTTATTGTTCAGGATGACAGCAAAATGGAGAAAAGGCAAACAGCCTGCTTTTTTTCCTGTTCATCCACAGTGAGATCATCTCAATGTGACCACCCAACCAATCATTGTCTATCCCGAGGCTCTCCCACCAACTTTATCACCCATGAACCATCTTAATCTCTTGTGTCCATCCCTCCCCTGACTCTACTCCCTGCACCTCATCTCCTGCTCTGTTGACAGTTTTAAATTTTCCTTGTCTGTTTGTTTGTTTGCTTTCCCTATATCCTTCATATAAGTAAGACCATTCAGTATTTCTTTTTGGCTTATTTCTGCTAGCATGATTCCTTCTAGCTCCATCCATGTTGCTGCAAATGACATGCTTGTCTTTTTTGATTAATGAATAATATTCCATTGTGTACCTATATCACAACTTTCTGATCCATTCCTCTGGTTTGGGGCATTTTGGTTGTTTTCATATCCTGGCTATTGTAAACAGTGCAGTAAACACCCAAGTATAGGTATACTTTTGAATTTGTGTTTTTGTGTCCTTTGGATCAATCCCTAGAAGTGGGATTGCTGGATGGAATTTTCAGTACTTTGAGAGTCCTCTGCACAGCTTTCCATTTTGGCTTGACCAGTTTGCATTCCTACCAGCAATGTAAAAGTGTTCCTTTCTCTCCACATTCATGCCAGCATTTATTTTTGCTTGTTTTTTTATATGGGCCATTCTTACTAATGTGAGATAGTATCTCATTGTAGTTTTGATTTGCATTTCCCTGATTATTAGTAATGTTGAGCATTTTTTCATATGCCTATTGGCCTTTTGGATTTCTTCTTTCAGGAAGTATCTTTTTAGCTCTTTGCCCCAGTTAATGTTATTCTGTTGAAACAAGAAAATCACTTGCCAATTTTATGGAGATTTTTCATTATATTTGTTATTGGCTGTGCTTTTCATACATACTGCTCTTGTGCTTCATAGTGTTATCAACTCTTCTTACATATTGACATCAGTATGTCAGACCAGTATAAAAGCTGAGTCTGTAAATATTTACGTAGCTATTAATTTTAGATACATTGCTTGGAATTTTAAAGTATTTTGAGAACACTTTAAGTTGGTTGATGTTTCACCCAAACTTACGGCTTCATGATGATATTTTCTTGTATTACAGATTTTAAATAGCATGCTGATAATACCTAAATATTTGAAACTTGCTAAAAATGTTAGTTTTAAGCCATATATCTTATATCTAGAATTTCCTTTCCAAAAAGCTTATTTCTCTATGTATTTTAGTAATAGTTATTAATATAAATCTAATGATTGTTATTGTAATATTTCGATTTTAAGAGGTCATCAAATGCCAATTGGAAAAATAATGGAACTGATTTCCTTGTCCTTAAAGAATCTCAGAACAATTCAAAACAAATCTTTTTGAGCTACTCTGATCAGTTTGTTTAAAAAGTGAGTTAAATCAATTTCTTAACCTCTTTTCCAGTTGACAAATAATCTCTTTTTTTTGTAAGTTGTAAATCTGTTGAATGATGTAATTTCCTCCACTTAAAATAAGTTATCACGTAACCTTCTTAATTTGAGTTTTTCTCACTGCACACTGACCTCCTCCATGTGGCGGGAAATGTGGCTATTGAAGGCACACGAATTTTATGTTGATGGATATTCTATCAGTATTTTATATTGATGTATTCTATCATGAAATCCATTGCTCAATAGATTTCTTGATAGAGGAGGAACTGATTTGTACTTTCTAGATCCAAAATTTTTAAATCTTGGAAAATATGTATCAACTGAGCAAAAATGTGTCCAGCTGCTGTCAACTAATTTTCATTAGGGTCTTGTTTTAGTTTTATTAGTAGCCATATAGCGGAAGGTGGGGTATGGAAAGAATGAAATTCCTAGAAAAATGGGACTAGTGTATGGGTAGACTGTTTTATGAATTCCCATGTATTGACTTGTCTTGTGGGATGACCAAATGAATGATAAAGTGAGCAAATTGTCAAACCTTCTCTCAGTAAACAGAGATCTACCCCATATGAAGGTACATATGTCTTCAAGATATTCTTATTCAAGTAAAACCTCACCCTTGAGTATCTGAGAGTTGTAGATATGCCATATATATAATTTTAACATTCTCTTTATTTACTCTCTCCTATACTTTGTTTTTACTTGTGATTTTTTTTAAAGAACTTGAGATATATTTCACATACTATGTAATTCACCTATTTAAAATATATACAGTTCAGTGTTTTTTTTTTAGTATATTCATAGAAGTTGCACAGCTATTACCACTAATTTTAGAGTATTTCAACACCCCCACAGGAAATCCCTGCCCATTAGCAACCACCCTTTCCCTTTCTGTCCCTCTTCACCCCCAATCCTGACAACCGCTCATCTACTTTCTGTTCCTAAGAATTTGCCTGAAGGAGATTTTCCATATAAGTGGAATCATACTATATAGCCTGGTATTATGGTTTCTTTCATTTACCATAATGTTTTCAAGGTTCGCCCATGTTGTAATATGTGTCACTATTTCAATCCTTTTTTCCCCCCCTGGATAATATTCTTTTGTATTAATATACCACATTTTAATTATTCATTAGTTGATGGACATTTGGGTTTCCACCTTTTTTGACTTGTATAGACATATCCAAGCTTAGTTTATTGAGGATTTTGCAGCTTAATGATGGTGCAAAAGCCACACTCATTCAGTTGAAACCGTACTTTGAATTTTGATCTTTTTCTAGACTCAGGATGATATGACCTGATACTCTCTTACAACACTAGACAGCAGTATTGTGCCACAGCTCCGAGTCAGCCACACAGTTATGAGGCTAAACAATCAATAATCTGCAGTATACTATATAACCATTTTAGATATTGTGTTCTGTATTTTTGCTTCCCATAGTACCTGTTTTATTTTTGGTATAGTATTCAATAAATATGGAAAATAAATCACTTTATTGCAAAATAGACTTTTAGATATTGGTTGATTTTGCCCAACTATACACTAATCTAAGTAAGTATTATGAACATGTTTAAGATAGACTAGGCTAACTGTGACATTTGGTAGATTAGGTATATAAAATACATCTTCTGTTGACAGTATTTCTGAATCTGTTATTTATTGGGATAACCCCATAAATTGTAAAATTGCTGGGTTATGATAATTCTGTTTAATTATTTCTGGAACTACCATGTTGTTCTAGCAAGTGGTTCTACATTCTTATCTATACTTGTTACTTTGGCTCCCTTAATAGAGATGAAGTCCCGTGAGTTAAATGTGTTGAAATTGATTTTTTTTCTTTGTTCTTTTTCTTTTTTTTTTGAGACTTGGTCTCGCTATTTTTACCTGTGGAACTGCAAGCTCATGTTGCCCGGAGTACCACGGACTCAAGCAGTCCCCAGCCTCAGCTTCCCAGGTAGCTAGGATTACAGGTGCGTGGCACCAAACCCAGCAATTTTTGGGGGACTAGGTCTCGCTGTGTTGCCCCGGGCGGGACTCGAACCATGATCCCCAGACCCAGCTGTGACTCCATAAGCTGTAGTTTACAGGCACACATCACCATGCTGGCTGATGTTTTTCTTTTAATAATTATTGTTTCACTAGAGATTGAGAGTGAGACTGGAGTGGCTGTCACTTAAATAGAGCTGAGATGAAACTACTAAGGGAAAGTATGTATCTTCTAAGAGTACTAGAACTTTGAGAGAATCACATTTTGCTAGTAGGAGGAGAACAAGGATGGAGAGAGAATGGGTGCAGAGATAGGTGAATTATGCAGCCATACAATATCATTTGATAGAACCATAGAAATAGAATTTTTCAGAAAGAAAGGGGGTAATAACACTACAGAAAATACTGAGATAAAACTCAAATCAGTATATCACTGTGATTTTATATCATTGTGACTTTTCTTGGGATCTATGTAAGATCACCAGAGTTGTGAGGGTTTAAGGAATTATGGGAAAGCAGAAAGACCATATAAAACCATATATTTGGGCCACCTAACAGTAATGGAAGGAGAAAAGATTTCACTGAGTGGGAATATGTGGATAGATGAAATGGGTTTTTTTAAGACTTGGGAAGACCTGTGGGTAAGCACTAGAAAAAAACACAACACTGAAGAGCAGTCTATAAACAGATGGAAAGTGACTATCAGTTTATTTAGCAAAATACGTACAGGGCAGGAACACATGGAAGTCATCTTTGCTTTACTTTGCTTTTGTCTCCTGACAAAGTGCTTCTGTAAAAAGGAGGTATTTATAGACTGTCATTGTTCTTGAAATCAAAAGTGGCTTCAGCAAACCCTTAATGGGATTTAGGAAATGAGAAATAAGAAGAGTCTACATCCTGGTTTATCTAGAAAGCTGAAGAAAATATGCAGTATTGAATAGTGTGTATCTTAATAGAGGAATACTTAAGATATGCAGGAGAACAAGAGTGATAAAACAAAGTAAGAGAAGAGATGGATGAGAACCTTCCATCTAATAATATAAAGTTATGAAAGATAACATTTAATGTTAAGACAGAAGTCAAGTAACCTAAGTCAGGATCTTCTTTCTTGTTTTCTAATATTAAAGGGTTGGGACTGGGACTAGAGGAACAAGGAGAAAATTTGAAAAATCTGTGGAACCAACAAGAAAAGAATGGTGGGAGCAATGGAAGTGGAGTCCCAATGGACTATTGTGGAAGATTATTGGGACTTTGGTGGTGGGCATGGTATGAAAACATACATTTGTAGAACAATTGTAGTAATGAAAACTAGCTTTACTTCCATAAGCATAATCAGAGAAGAATTCATTAATTTGCTATACAAAGAGGGGGAAATTTTCTTGGCCTTATTAGTGAGCTCCTAACCTGGAGAATTTCTGGTAGACTCATGGTTTCAAAACAGAAAATAAAGTAATTGGAACAAAAGGATAGTGTGGACAAAGTAGCATTTTTTTCCCTTAGCACTCATAGGTGAAGTAAAAAGGGGATTAAATAGTGTTTCGGTTATGGTGAATAAGTTTGAAATTGCCCTCTATAAAATTAAAATAAAGTGGGTAGAGGTAAGGGTAATAGTAACCAGGAAGCTTTCCAGAGATCAGAAATCATAGCAAAAACTAGTGAGCATGAAAAAGCTTATGATCAGAAGCATTTCAGAATTTCAATTATTGGATGCTTTGAAAAACTGTAAAGCCTAATTTGTATAATGAGATGTTATCAGTATCTGATTTTCAAACAGTAACTTAATATAATTGCTAAGACTTGATAGTGACCTTTAAAATAGTTTTATATTTTAAATTATAGCCAACCTTTGCTTAAATTGGCTTGCTTAGATTTTCTTCATGATTAAATTTGCTATATCAATCAGCTGTTGTTTCTATAAAACAAAATAGCTTTTCAGTTGTTGAAAATTTCTTGTCCTGAAATGTCTGATTATAAAATACCAAATGATTTTCATTTTTAAATGTATCATTTTCTTTCAGGTTACAGTGTAGAATTTTGGAGGTCCTTCCTCCATCACATCATCAAAATGGCTTTGCTAATGGACATGTCAGCAGTGTAGATGGAGAAACTATTATCATCAGTGATAGTGATGATTCAGAAACACAAAACAGTTCTTTTCAAAATGGGTGAGTAATTTTTATTAATTTTTAAGTATTTATCATATAATGATACCCCATTGAAATAATAGTTCTTTAATCATTCCCCTCTTTCTTTCTGATCTTATTGCAGTATAATATCCATTTAATCAGTGTGAGTCTGGAACATAAGTTGGAATTTGCAAAATTGAAGCTTACCTTGTTAACTCCCAACAACTTATGGGCAACTGTTCTTCTTAGTCACTTATCCATTCCACTTTTGTTTACTTGGGAAAATTCATTCTATATCTTAATTTTTATACTATCACTTTATGGTACATATGATAAAGAAACCCTATAATCCTCTAAAATTCAGTCAGTTGAGTACTCTAGGAGACAAATTGCAAGCATGTAAATTGTCATTGTCTATAAGTAGACTGGATGAAAAAAATGTGGTATATATACACGATGGAATATTACTCATCAATTAAAAATGACATTTGACGATTTCATAACAACATGGATGTATTTAGAAGAAATTATATTAGCAGAAACAAGCCATAAAGAAAAAGGCATAAACCAAATGGTTTCACTAATATATGGGATATAGTGAAAAAAATAAACAAAAACCTTGAGGAAAGTCAAAACAAGCTAAGCACCAAAATGAAGCACACAACTATGAGCAGGAAGGAAAGGGGGGGAAAGGAGGGGGGGGGCAAAACCTTGAAATTACAATGTTGTGAAATTTATATATAAATTTTAAAAAAAGTATATATATATATATATATATATATATATAAGTAGATTTAAAACCTTGACTGAGTCAACTGATTGTTTCTTTTACATGTTTTAACCTAGTTCCTTCAGCTGTTCACCACAACAGCTGTAATAATCTTTGGTACTTCATTCTGTTCTCTCCTGCCTTTTAAGCATTTTAAAAGTTAGAAATGCTTCCATCAGTCTGTCTTGTGTCTTTTTCTGTTTTCAATAAACCGTACTATAATGTTCAGTAATGTGAGACTTCCTCTTAACTACTTCTTTTAACACCTTTGTTCCTGATCTGTAACTATTTAAATGTTTTTAAAATCATTTATCATCTAAGACTATTTTATAGTAAGTTTTAATATGCTTTGTAAATTTATTTAGATATTGTAAGGAGCTTTGATATGAGGAGTGTCTAAATTCGTGGGGTTGGCACTAATTATTCAGCTCACTAATGTTCTTACCCTTGCTTTTAAAATTAAATATGAGGTACTTGCATATGTTGGTGGCTAGTTTGTTATCCTGAATACAAAGCAAACTGATTCAGAATTTCAGTAATGAACATTTTGCCTATTACTTGTAGCATTTATAACAAAATTTCATTGGCGACTTCTGTGTGCCTCACTTGTAACAAACTAATCATAAAATATATTTTATTTGACCATGAGAGTTAATTTGTCATAATTTCCTGTTAAATAGAGTGCTTTATCTCTTGAATATAGGTACTTGGGATAGACCCTTAATATAGGAAAAGTGAGAAAGCTGATCAGTTACTTTATTTGTACATATTTATAATCTATTTGTGATTCCCAAAAGAATCTCAACCTTCATTATCTATCAGCATCATAAAATGCCTGGAGTATAGATTAACATTGCTATATTCTGAGATATCGGAAAGGATGAAGCCTAGTCATCTTCAGATCTTCACTTCGTTGAATTTTTTCGGACAAGTCCTTAACTTAAATAAGAAATTTGTCTCCAGGTTCCTCCTGCCAAGAAAGCATAACTGGATTTTCTCATGTTTCAGTTAGGAGGACTGAAGGGGTGAGGAATAGAACAAATACTAACCATTTTCCATGAGTTTAAACTATGTAAAAGCACCTGCGTATGTCTTATTTATTCTTCAGAACCCTCTAGAAGGATAGATGATCATAATCTTATTGAGAAGTAAACTTCAAAATAAGAAAATTTGCCCACTGTTACTCATTTCATAATATTTGTAAGAATCATACATTTAAATTAAGCTTAGAATGATCACTGATGTTTTATGGAGTTGTCTGTGTAAAAAGATATAACATTTGCCATTTTAATCAATTTTAACTATACAGTTTAATGACATTACATTCACAGTATTGTAAAAATATCACTATCCCTAAAATTTTCATCGCTCCAAACAGAAACGATCTACCCATTCCATAATAATTTTCCATTCCCTGTCCCCTAGTTACCTGAATTTGATTTCTATCTCTGTGTCCACAGATATTTCTTCTAAGTGGAGTCACACGTGATTTCTCCTGTGTGTCTGAATTATTTCACTTAGTATACTTTTCCAAAGGTATTAAAGCTAAAGTATTCTAAGTTGGAGATTTTCTATATATTTAAGAATGAAATTGCTGGATCATATTATAATTTTGTGGTTAACTTTTTAAGCAACTGCTAGACTGCTTTATACAGCAGTTGCACCATTTTATATTCACTCTTGTTTACATGCTCACCATCATTTACCTTTATTCTTTTTTTCTTCTTTTTTTTAGTCATTCTAATGGGTGAAAAGCAGTATTTCATTGTGCTTTAACTTGAATTTCCCTAATGACCAATGATGTTCAACATCTTTTGGGGTACTTATTGATCATTTGTATATCTTACTTGGAAGATATACAAGGTCTGTACCAGTTTTTTTTTTTTTAATTTGTATTGGCTGATTTAAGTTTTTTTAAATATTCTAATCCATCAGAGTTTTAAAAATCAACTATTTGATACATTTGAGGGAGCTTATTGATTTTTTTTTTCTTCAAAACCAAAGCAGTAAAAGTGGGAAATTAAAGACTTGATTTTTTTACTAAGTTTACATTTCCTGGGGTTAGCATATTATCTTACTCATCAGTCTGGCCATCAACCTGGAGTTTGACTGAATGAAGGAATAATTACATAATTTCTTCTGTAAGTCAGTTTTTGTTGATGGACAAGTGATCAGGATTTTAGGAAACTGGCCACTTATTTATTATAAGAACTGGAATTAACACTTTAAATGTGTTTCTTATACTAAGCTTGAAAGAGACTTGAGAATGTTACTGCTTTTCCTTCTCATCTCAAAGTCTATTTCATATATATGTAGTAGTGTTGGACATTTTGATGTTCTATCGTAGCACCAACATTTTTGTAGAACTCTTTCTAGTGTCTTTGCCAGAGTTGAGTTTTAGAGTAAAAATAGGAAATCAGTTTTCTCCCTGACAGAGCCTTTGATTATACCAATCTAAATATATTTGAGTTTGAGAGAAGGCTAATTTCTGTAAAAGGACAGTTGGCAAAGATTACCTTTTAATTTAGGATTCTTACATCTTATTTGATATTTAATTTATCTAAAGCAATTTTTGTTTTAAAAACTGACTTCTTGGCTATTATTTATAGCTCTAGATAAAAGTCAAGCTATATTTTAGAGAAAACAGTTTGTATCATATGAGATTGAGGTAAAGAGTTGTAGGGTTTATTTAGCCAGTTAATCCTCTCAGAATGACAATGCATGTATCATCTATCATAGTTCCTTTTTTTACTCACTTTTGTTTGCCCACGAAGAATGGGTTTGGGTAATGTTATGCTTATATAGCTATTGTTCCTTTCCCCCAAAAGTTACTAGTAGATTTAGAGTTACTAGTAAATTTATTTTTGAAAGTCCTAAAAACTTAACCATGATCTTTAAATTTGACAGGTTTTCCTTTCATAATATAACAACCAAATACTGAAGTTAATTGCAATCATAAATTCTTTGAAAATTGAACTAATTTTTTTTAATTTAAACTAAATTGACAGTCCTAACTAGCCTTTAATTGATTATTACTAGCCTTTCATTGATTTCAGTAGCCAAGTGTGCCAGGTATGAGTGAGTCTGTTTAATTACTTTTAATATTTGTAAAAGAAATTAAATGTGGTATTTGTGATAACTCAAATTAGTAGGCAAATTGTATTTTCAAATAGTGTAAATACCCTGCTATTGTGATTTAATACTATAAAAATTTAACATCAATGAGTCATAACTGCAGGTTATGTTGTGAAATTAATGAACTTTATTAGATAAAAAATATTAGAGTGCACTCCAAATAGTGAAGGTGAATGTTTAAAAATATCTGTTGGTTTATGTGCATACTGGGTTTCTGTAAAGATACTTGGCATTTTAGCCGGGCACGGTGGCTCGTGCCTGTAAGCTTCAGCCTATGAAGCGGCCGGGGCTAGGGATCGCGGTTCGAGTGCTGCCTGGGGCAAGACCTAGTTGCAAAAAAATAGCTGGGCGTGGTGGCACGTGCCTGTAATCCCAGCTACCTGGGAAACTGGGCTGGGGATTGCTTAAGTCCATGGTACCCCGGGCAATGAGAGCCTGGGGTTCCACAGGCAAAATAGCGAGACCTAGTCTCAAAATAAATATAAATAAATAAATAATTAAGATACTTGACATTTTAATGCTGTTACACATAAATTCCTTTCTTTGTATTATTGTCTCATGTATCTCATATATGAGTGTCTCTTTTTTTTTTGATACCTGCCCCAGACCCACCTGTGTGAACTGTGTATATATCATTTTAACTGTATTTTCCCTTCTTTGCCAAATATTTCTCTATCATCCTTTCAGAGTATTTTCTATAACTCCTAAGAACATTCACTTTACAACATTACTTGGATTAACAAAGGCAGCTTTTCAAGAATCCAACTGTTTTTTTACTGTTACCACTACCATCTTAGTTTATACCCTTTTGTCCCCAAGTCTGTTCTCCACATGTCAGCCAGACTGCTGTGTAAACTCAATTAAAATCCTCTGGTGTTCTAGAATAAAATTTAAAGCTCTTAATGATGGTCTGCTTAAATGTTAACTTTTGGAAGGCCTGTCTGCTCAACTTATTAGGAGCCATAATCCTATATAAAATAGAAGCCTTTTGGCTTACCCTCTATTCCTTTCATAGCTTTTAATTACCTACCATGTTGTTATATTTTTGTTTGTTTGCCTCAAGTATGTCCATTGTTTTTCTATTTTGTTCGCAACTGAATCCTTGTTGTTTAAAATTTGGTACTTTACAGTCTTTTAGCTATACTTTTTTTTTTTTTTTTTTTGAGACTAGGTCTCACTATTTTGCCCGGGGAACCCCAGACTCTTGTTGCCCGGGGTACCACGGACTCAAGCGATCCCCCAACCTCAGCCTCCGAGGTAGCTGGGATTACAGGCAGGCACCACCACACCCAGCTATTTTTTGGGACTAGGTCTCGCTGTGTTGCGCTGGCCAGGTCTCGAACCCGCTGACTCAAGCGATTCCTAGTCTCAGCCTCCCTTGCTAGGTTGGAGTTACAGGCACGTGCCACCATGCCCGGCCCTTAACTATAATCTTAAGTGGATGGGTGGGTGAATGGATGAGCAATGAATAAAATACTTTCAGAGGGAAGAAAAGATACGTTGGGGTGGGGGTAAAAACTCTGCCAGTTCTTCAAGTGGATAAACTGTATTGTCTCCACTTTTATTCTGGAGGTAACAGCTATGAAGAAGGAAAATTTGAAAGCAAACCCAAGAGCTATTTGTTTACCTAAGCTAAACTGTATACCCAAAGCTTACTCCTCTCTGGTTAATTTCTTCACCCAAGGAGAATATATTGAATGTGTAAAGTAACCACTGAACATAAAACAGTACTTTGTATTATTTTCCCTAATAGAATGGTGGTGACAGGGATTTCAGTTACTTATAAAATCCTAGTTAAAATATGGATACATTAGAATTTGTTGTAGAAATTCAATTTCCATTTAAAATCTCATGTTTCTAAACAAGTTATTAACTGATTTGTGTCTTTGCTCTTCTTAGGAAGAAAAAAAATACAGTTGATCCCTTGTTATTTAAATACAAGGTACAACCCACTAAAAAAGAATTGTATGAGTGTGCTGTAGTTAAAGCAACACAAATCAGGTAAGACTGGGTTACCTCTGTGCTGGTTTAACATAAAATAGTTTGAAAGATATGGTGGAATAAATGAGTAGTGTTACAAGTGATTGCATCCCTTTTTAAAGTGCACATTTATATGCTCATAAAATGAATTCTAATGGACACATGGAATGGATCCTAATGGACTCCAGGAACCTTTTGTTTAGATTAGTAACATAAATAGGCTTCCTGTATGAAAAATTAGGCAGGATTCTGTTTCTGAAGTACTTCTCATGAGAGAAATCGGTGTTCAAAATTGAGAAATTTGATGTTTACAATATATAAAACATACAACACATTGTAGTATTTATTCCTTAGATGCAAACATCTAATCAGTCTCTCCACTCTTTAAAATATTAAATAATAAAAAATGAGTATCTTTAAAAATTCCTCTTTGAGGCCTAAGGAAAAAGGAGAGATTGTGTGTAGTTACATAGCCCTAACTTAGGAAAATCCCTATTGTCTGTTGAGTCATTTGAACGCAAGCGATGCTAGCTATCAGCTTACCCGTGTAGAACTTATTCTTGCTTTCCATCTGATATAAAATAATTTTATTATCTTATCCTGTTGCCCCGTATATACTCATATAAGCGCAAAGAAAAGTGATAATAGTTTATATGATACGTGAATTCTGAACAGGATATATTAGTTTCTTTAACTATGTTAAGATAATAGGTAGTTTTTTGACCTGCTCTATTTTCAGCTTGGACTGGTTCACCCCTCCTTAGGCAACCTAGTGGTTCCCCAATTCTGGGAGGTCACCATACCTGATGCTGAACTTATTAGTAAGGACGCCCAATCATCATAGCACACTACAATTCAGAAGTCCTGAGCTCAAGCAGTCCTTCTGCATCATCGTCTCAAGTAGTTAGGACTACACCTGGAGGTGTATGTAGTTTTTCATTTGGTTGGATTTTTTTTTTTTTTTCTCTTTGCAGGGGGCAGGTAGTGGTGGAGAGGACATTAAGATCTCTGGAGCTTTCTACACTTTATATTGAAAAATAGTATTTCTAAGAAAATGTTCATGCATTGTTTTATTTAAACATTTGAATTTGTTCTATTTGTGGATTAATTAACATAGTTAAAACTACCAGTGTTTTCCTTATTCATAGTTAAGTTTTATCCTTTAATTGTGCTAGATCTTGGTTATAGTCTTCTTAAATTTCTTGATTGGAAAAATGAAGAATTGTAAGGTGAAAAAATTCTACTTGGCATATATTAGATATTATATATACCTTATATATTAGGTATATATTAGAATCTTAATCTAATTCTGAATACTGATTTATGTTTATATATCATTAGTCTAGTGATTCTATTTTTATTTTTAAGAATTTTAATGATGATCCTTGTAAGAACAATTATTTACATAAAGTATGGTTTGCACTCTATAGTTTTTGGTTTTTTTTGTTTTTTTTGAGACTAAGTCTCTCTGTTTTGCCCCAGGGAACCACAGGCTCACATTGCCTGGGGTACCACGAACTCAAGTGATCCCCAGCCTCAGCTTCCCAGATAGCTGGGATTACAGGCGCATGTTACCACGCCCAGCTATTTTTTGAGACTAGGTCTCGCTATGTTGCCCCAGGCGGGTCTCAGACCTAGGACTCAAGCAATTCCTAGTCTCAGCCGCACTCTAAGGCTGTGCTTAAAGGCATGCGCCACCATGTCCAGCTATAGTTTTTTTAATTGAAGTTTATTTGATTTCTGATTGGTTCCTACTCATATACTATTTTCGTAATGAACACTTATGATAGGGTCACTTAAGTAGATCTTACAACTTCATTCATAAATACATCTTATATAATGTTTCTCACAAATACTACTGGAAAATGAAATAACCTTCTTTTTCCTAGGTTAAAATTCTGGTTGTGGATTTTGGATTGAATTCTTTGAAACTAACACTGTCCTCTTTCTGCTCTTCTTACCCCTGTAGCCGGAGAAAACATTTATTTTCTCGTGATAAACTAAAGCTTTTTCTGAAGCAACACTGTGAACCACAAGATGGAATCATTAAAATTAAGGTATTCAGCACAATGGCACTATTGTTGGGAAAAAGGGAAAATTAGAAAATAGATAATATTATATAGTTGTGACATTGCAGAAATGTTTCAGAGATTATTGAAAATCTGAAGATGTGTGAGCCTGGTTCCCCTAAATTCTGTACAATGTTGTAAACTAACATCACCTCTATAAATTACAAGAAAAAAATACTGGGAAATAAAGCTGAAAGTGGATAATTATTTCCTTCCTATAAAGACAAAAAAAAGCCAGGCGTGGTGTCGTTCGCCTGTAATCCCAGTTATCTGAGGCTAGGGATCACTTGAGCCCACGGGCTCAGGACTACCCCGGGCGTCATAGCAAGACCTATTTTTAGTATTTTACATATATTTAATTAATACTGTATTTTTTAATTGGTAGAACTGACTGATCACCGTACTACCACTTTTTTCCCTTACATAAGCTATCAGAACAGGTGAGACTAGATTGGAAAACTTGGAAAAAGAAAGGTTATAGAAGTGGGGCATCCAAGATTCAAAGAACAATACTAAAACAGATCCTACTAGATAGGAGAATGATACTTATATAATAAAAAGCATCAGAAGCCAATACTAAGTATATTGTATTTTATTCATAACTATTAAGTTTAGAAACCTCACATTGTACACTAAATAAAGTAGATAGTAACCTGAAACTTTTTTTCTTTTCCATTTTTCTTTTTTTGTTGTTGTTGAGGTAACAGTGGTCTGTATTTCTATATATGATTTAGAGGACTGGTATCTGAGAAGCTATTCATATGTATGTCATACCACACCCCCCACCAAAGCACCCGTGGTCCTTTACCACAGATCATTACCCCTCCCAGAAAACCTAATTTTTAAAAATTAGTAATATTTAACTCACAGCGAAAGAGAGAAACCCTAAGTTAAAAAACTATAAAATGAGTTAGAGAAATTTAGAGATATATGTACATGTCAGAAATTCACTACTGTATACTTAAGGTTTGTGCATTTCATGGTATGTAAATGTTAATCCAAAGAAAAGAAATGGGGGTGGGTGTTCATTTATTCTATGTGAAAAGTAGCACTTCAGATCTCCACAACTGATTATTTGATAAATGAAACTGAGACATTTGGTTAATTATTTGGAAAAATTAAGTAAGATTTAACTCCAAAAACAAACAAAATCTTAACTATGCATACTGAATAGAAAAGAAATATCAAGGTTGAATTTAATTTGATTTAAACTTATGTAGATTTAAAAATGTTCACGAATAAATTTTAAGAGTCAAATGCTAGTGGAAAAATGCATTCAATTAATACAATGAGAAGCTCGAATCAGATAAACAGTCATAGCAGTAGAAAAGTAAAAAAGAAATCAGTAAAAAATCACTGTTAATGACTTGAAGACATAAGATAGAATCATCTGAAAGAAGTGATTTTTAAAAATGTGTCTAAGAAGGGGGAAATACTTATATTTAGTGCTATATCTATAGTACTAAATACAGGTAGCCATATAAAATGATGCTCACAAAAAGTTAATGGTTGGGTACTTATAATAAATGGCTAGGACAGTATCTGGCACTTGGGTAAACAATCAGTGAGTACCTGAATAGTTGTATAATGTGTATGGTAAGTAGCCAGTGGGTCAGTTCTCCTACATTTACAAAGATCTTTTACAGGTACCATCCAATTGTACTTGGTTTCTCTGAACTTAAATTCTGAGTTGAAACTTTATAATTATCTGTTAGTATTTCTGCTTTTATTAAGACTACCCTTAAAGTTTGATGCATGAAGTGTTTGTTATCACCTAAACATGGGGGGGGTGGGGGGGGTGAGGGAGTAGGGGGATCTAAATGTTCAGCATTTAGGAAATTATTAAGAAAAATATGTTGAGTTAATTCAGTGGCTTTTTAATATTAAATATTTGGAGTATTCTTTTACATAGAATATCTCATGCTAAATTAGTCAAGCAAATAAAGAATTATTGTGTGTGATTTTGAAATTGAGAAGTCAAGAACCTATTGAAACATTCTTGAGTATTTTATGAAGTGATCCCTTTAATTGTTTTCCACCTGGTCAAGCTGATTGAGGCTTGATTAAACCAGTGGAAATGTATATTACAACATCACAAATGAAATTCTAATATCTTTGATCTGATCTTTAAACAATAGTCTTTTAAAGTGCGTAGCCATATATGGTTTACTAATGTGCTAATATTGTTCCCCTTTTCTTGAAGGCATCATCTCTTTCAACATATAAAATAGCAGAACAAGATTTTTCTTATTTCTTTCCTGATGATCCACCCACATTTATCTTCAGTCCAGCTAACAGAAGAAGAGGGAGACCTCCTAAACGACTATCTGTTAGTCAGGTAAGCGGAGAATAAATAAAAACCACTTCATTAACTCTTAATAAAGTTATTCAAAATCAAGAATAGTATTTGACTCCCCTCACCTCTGTAGTCTTTAGCAAGGAGCATATTCCCTCACATACACATTTCTGTGATCTGTGTTAATAGCAATAAGCTTGTTGAAGTTTCAGGTGTGAATATGGCTCTCATGTCACAGGGTATTACATCAAAATGGAAGGGGAGCATATAAGCAATTACTAAAATGTAAAGAAAGGTGTAAATTATGGGACTGAAATGTAAAGAATATTTAAAAGATAAGAAAATAAGAGTATCACATTAATTAAGCCTGTTAGCAACCAGCTTATTTATTCTCAAGAGAAATAAAGTGAAAGTAAGCTTTTCACACTGTTGAATGTTGACCACAAAAATGTTTGACATGTCTTTTATCTGCCCCTTACATATTTGATATCTGCACCAGCTAGATTATACAGTACCCTGGGAGATTGTTTTAATTTTCCAATATTTATATTTAAGGTTCTCTATATATTACCCCAGGAATTTTGTACTAATTTGTAGGGCTAGAGAATTAACTCATTCTCTATAGTCCTATTGTTATTAAAAGTTCAGTTATGCTTTAGAATAAAACCTCATATTAATACAAGGAAAGTATAATTGATGAGGACTTAAATTTTGTTTTTATTATTCTTACTGTAAGAACAAGACAAACTTAGTTTGTAAAGTTTTGGTTCTGTAACTTAAGTTTCTTGATTTGTTTTTCAGGAGGACAATGTTGCTAGTAAACCAACTATTGCAGGTTATAGGAACAAAACTACTAAAGAAAGAGACAAACTTTTGAAACAAGAAGAAATGAAGTCACTGGGTGAGTTTTAACATTCTCCCCCAAAAAACTGTCTCTGTATAAAAAGAATTTTTTTCTGTGCCCTGGTGGGGGTTGTTTCTAGAATGGTTTATTTCAGGGATTTTTTTTTTTTAAGCATAGGTAGTTTTTTTTCCTCTCAGGTGTCAATTTTTTATTAAGGAGACATTCATCTCTTAAAACAATATTTTAAGGAATATCCTGTTCCTTGTTCAAATGTTAATTAAACATAAGTTGGAGTTGTTAGGGCTGACAACTATTCTGGGCCTTTTAAAAAAAAAAATTCACACCACCTTATAAAAACTGCTTCCCAATTGACAACCCATAATGAATCATTTTGGAATCTTATTAAAATGAAGATTCTAAATTTGTAGCTCAAAGTGGGATAAAAGATTCTGGCAGTTCAAACAAGGTAAGACCTTGCTGCTGGTCCTTGGTCCAGAGTGAGTAATAGGGCTGTCAAAGGAAGACAAATGTTTTCTCAGTACAGTAGTTTATTCCAGTTTAATCCTGATAGTTTCTTCCGGGAATTCACAGTCCCTATGAATTCTACTGATCTCATTTAACCTTAAATTATTTCTTTTGTTATATTTAAAAGTGCTGTTTCTGTCTGTATGCAAGTCTAAGTTTGACTTTCTCCACAGCTTTTGAAAAGGCTAAATTAAAACGAGAAAAGGCAGATGCCCTAGAAGCAAAGAAAAAGGAAAAGGAAGATAAAGAGAAAAAGAAGGAAGAACTGAAGAAAATTGTTGAAGAAGAAAGACTGAAAAAGAAAGAAGAAAAAGAGAGGCTTAAAATAGAAAGAGAAAAGGTATTCAAGTATATTGGCTATGCTCCCCTCATATATAATACTGTACATATTTAAATTCATGGTTAGTTTTCAAATACTTTTACCACTTTGTTTCACATTTGTAGTTTCTCATAAGCAATAAGGGTTTATTTTTCTTTTGCTTTGGAAAAAAATTTTTTTAAATTTATTTTTATTCTTTAAATCATAACTTCGGTAAATGGTTCTTGGGATACCTTTTCCCTCCCTCCTCCCTCTGGTGTTCCTCCATTCTCTCAAACCCCATTCTTTGTTATTTACTAGTCTGTGCTAAGTCCATTAGTCTCTTTCTTTCCTGTGGCAGTGTTCTTTCACTGGATGAGGAGACTGTGTTGTTGGAACCAGGTGAACCTTGCTGGTAGGTTTTCAGTCTTAAGATTGCCTTGGGTGGCCAGTCTATATCTACTTGTGGTCTGTCCATGCTCTCTCCTTGGAGGCTGACTTCTCCAATCCCA